>JAADVY010000464.1:0-16309 GCA_023336035.1 Pythium plurisporium
CGGACCAACAAGGAGGCGATGGGTTTGTCACCACGGCAAGCACGCACGTTTGCTTTGCACCACGCTTCCCACTCTCTCTTTCTCTCTCTCTCTCTCTTGCCATACTCTCTGGTGCCTGATGCGAGTGAGACAGAAGCGACGATTCGACGACCCGCTGACGTCACGTGTGTTACGTACCGTAGTACAACTGCACACTCCGGGGTCTGGGGTTCGGCGAGCCACATGCCCAGCGGACACCACAAGTGGACGCTCTGGAGTACGATTCTGTAGTCGCGACCACGGACAGCAACCCATCCCTCACCCACTGACTACGTACCAGAAGATCCATTGACAGAACAGAAAATATACAGTCTCACATATTCACATCCATAACCACAAGCGAACCCACCTCACGGGGTCCTCAAAATACCGCTGATGCTCGCAGACCCGGCCATGCCGGCTCCGCTCGCTCCGCCACTCGTATTCCCTCCCGATCCTCCTCCGCCTGGACCTCCTCCTCCACCGCGTCCGAGCCCCATACCAAGCGCGGCTGTGGGTGACAACGGCGGCAGACTCACTCGCACTTCGAGTGCGTTGCGAGTGAGGAACTCGAGCATCGCCTGGCTGCCGCTGATGGATGAGTGCATGATCGCGGCTTGCAAGAAGACGCTCAATGCCTCCTGGCGCTGTGTAGCCACGGCATCGCGTGTGCTGGGCAGGAACGTGCGGCCAGGCAACGGAGGCAACGCGTCGAGACTGTGGCCCGTCTTCTCAAGAGTCGCATAGAGCTCGCGGAACTCGCTGAAGCGACGATAGACTGCCCATTGATACGGTCCGCCGTATACGAGGATCTGGAATACGCTGAACGAAAGCACGCGGTCGATGGCGCGGTGCGGCACGTTCGCGGCCGCGTCCGTGTTCTCCAAATGGCATAATTCGACTTGCACCGACCGCAGCGGCTGCGTGCGCAGTTCGTCTTCCGAGAGACCCGTGACCATAGTGTCCTGCAGATTGCCCATCAGCAGACTCAGATCCACGCGTCCATCTTCGTCGTAGCCGCTCACGGCCTCGCCGCTACCGGCGACACCACGCAACGCGTTCTGCCTCGCTTCGTCTTGCTTTTTCTCGAGATTGAGCAGCAAGTACCGCGTGGCGCTCAGGTCGAGACGCGAGGATGAAACCGCGAGCTTGAAGTTGGACGCAGCCGTCTCATCCTCACACTCGATCTTGTACACACGGTTCGAGGTCTTAGACTGGGCGATGGTGAGCATCACACCATTCGCCTCAACCTGCAAGGATGAATCCAATGCGACCTCCCATAACTTCTGACCGCTCCGGGTGCTGAGACAAAGGATCCGCTTATCGGTGAGCAACAGAATCCCACGCTGTGCTTCAAGGCCATAATCAAGATGAAAGACGTAGCTAAATGTGGACAAGCGAAGTTAGTCATGTCGTCTTGTCGTGCCCATCATTGATGAAAACAAATCACGTACTCATCCGTCATATCAAGCGATGTGAGTGCTAGGATCGCGCAGCCTCGAGCCTCACGCTCAGAGAAGGACACCAGCACACCATCGGCACTACGCAATGAGACGTGACGACAACGTGAGTAATCGTCACCCATTCAACATCCCGCACAACCAAGCAACGTACCATATCCGGCGAGGGAGACGCACGCGTGTCGCAGCCAGCGAGCCATGCTCGTCTCCATCGATTGCCTCTGCACTCGACTTGGCACCTCGCGACAAGCTCGTGAGCATGTCAAGGAACCCAGCCGCTGGTTTGACGAACAGACCAGCCATGCCTTGGCCTATGCCGATGACGAATCCACCAGCACCATCTCTCTCAGCTCCTCGGACAGGCGCAGCGACCACACCTTTCACACCATCCCAGACACCACCAACAAATCCCTTGCCGCCCTCCGCAATCGCATCGCCGAGATCATTGATCTTTTTCTTCTGCCGCGTCGTTTGTCGCTGGCGCTCAACGTTGTATTCTTCATCCATCGCGAGCAACGCGATTCCCTTACCCAGCGTCTCGGTGATCTTGCCCGTCGTGTGGAAGATACCGACAGCTGTGTTTCGAAAAAGGCTCTTGGACCCCTTGGTCATTCCTGTACGCAAGTTCTCGATGCGAAGACCATCTTCGTCCTCGAGCAGCATCTGAGCCGGCGTGTAGAAGAAATCTTTAACGCCAGCGCCAAGCGCACTCACGAGACCAATAGGATTGCCCAAAAAGTCCACTGACCCGACGATCCGGTACCAACTACGTAGTCCGTGGTGAATATAATGCTGCATCGTGTAGAACGCCAGAGTGTGGGTCGTTTCCAATAGGTTTTCGACGTAGAACTCGGGGACCTTGATAGCAGCGTTGTCTAGATTCGACACGAGTGCCGCCGCTGCACTAATCATCGTTCGCAACACCGTCGACATCTCCGGTGATAGCAACGATAAGAGATTCGCACGATCCGTCGTGCTTGTGAAGGTCACATTCATCTTGATCGGGCAGAACAATAGCCACCGTAGAAGCACCTTCGTGTTCCCGCCGCGATGCTCAACATTCATCATGGATAACTGAAACTCGGGAGTAGCTGGGAACGGCCACCGCGCATCCACGAGACTCAATGCAGCATCACCAATCGCCGCTTCACCATTTTGTTTGTCCGCCCTATCTGAAGCGTCAAGTCCATATCCGAGTAGCGACCAGTTGATTCCGCTGAGAGCCTGCGCTGTCGCAACGAGCACTGCGTCTTCCAATTTGACGTCAAGTTCTTGAAGCTGGACAAAGATATACTCGAATTGCACCAACGTGCGGCGCTTCGAGAAAACGCCCATCAACTGGAATGTCGGTAGCAAAATCCGGTCCGAGCGTGTGGACTCGGAATCCGCGTTGGCCTTCCTAGCCGCATCCGGTATAACGCCTGTAGGAACTCCAGTTGTAGCGGGGGGTGACGTTGACGTCGTTGCGGATTGCTCTTGCTGAACGGTATCGTCGAGACGAATTGGGAAAACCATAACTGGGTAGTTGGTATCAAGAAGCTGGTTGTCGACTTGCATATGACCGATACGTGTGTTCACGACATGCCGACCATCAGTGACGAGACCATAACTCACTTGGATGCCGGTTTCAGCGTGTCTAGCAGATAGGGAAATGGATAAGACTTCTCGAGGGGTTCGGCGCTGCGTTGCTCCTGCCCCATCGTCGATAATCGAAACGAATACACCCTGAACCTCCAGCTGCAAATAAGCGCGCAATTGCTGCTGGTTTCGCAATTGCGCCAGAGAGTTTCGATGCTCCCACTTCAGAGCGAGGCGAACCTGCCCGACCATACGACGCGCAGTCGTCGTGAATTGATGATCATGGGATGTTCTGTTTTCTGTGGACATTGGAGCATACAGCGCGCAGAGACACTCAGTGACGCTTGGTTCTTGATCCTCTTCAGAGATAAGAATCTCAGTTCCGGACAGTGACGACGACGGTGAAGGCACTGAGACCCACGCTTCACCCAGCAGCTCATCAAATCGAGTATCTTCCTTGCTGTGGTCCAAATGGTCCATTGTGTCTTCATCTCCGAAGAAGTACAGAAACGGCACAACACTCGATTCTTGAGCAGCCGTGAGACCATGATCGGACAGCTCGTTTCGTCGATACACGCGAACGAGCACCTTGTTCTTCTTTTGATCATCAACCCGTCCATGCGCTTCCAGTACTGCGTCTCGATTAGTATCCACAAACTCTACCCTCCGATTCCATTCTGCCTCATAGCGTGGAATTGGAAGGTCTGACTCGTCATGCGAATGATGTGAAGACGACGCGTGGCCAAAAGAAGAAGGTGCTTTGCGAAGGAACGAAAGAGAAAAGGTAGGTTGCTGTTCCTTGCCGACCACAGAACAAGCTTGAGCGATTGTCCAGAAAGACGCGTCGCGATGAAGATTCACGATTGACTTGTCGTTCACGGCAACGATGGTGTCTCCGATGCATACTTCGCCATCTTGTAACAGCTGCCCACATGGGCCATTGCACGCAACTCCTTGCACCACAACTCGACCACTATGGTAGATCAAATCCAATCCGAGCATTTGGCCCTTTGTAAATCGATGTGTTCGCACAAAACGTCGTTGTCGCTTCTCACCGGGAAGCGGCAAAGAAACCAGATCAGGAACCTTCTTCGCCACTGATGATGCCGCAGCACGGGTAGACTCTCTGTAGCTCACCGTGCAGTACACTTTCTGGTCGCTTACGACAGTTGCCCCGGTGGACTTGCTCTTCCTTCCTTCGACACCACCGTCAACATCGAGCTCTGGCGAGTTCATATGCAAGTTGGTCACCCCAATGACTACGACGCTCAACACTCGCTCATCGCACAAGATGTCGTTCGCGGTATCACTTCCCGATTCGTCTGTAGTAATAGAAGGGGCACCCAGTGATCTTGAGCTGGTCTTCAATTCCAAACTCGACGGGATTCGATCTGGTGGTGGAGCCACCGTTGTTCGAGTATTTGAACCTGGTGGAGTCGTCACACCCGTCGTTGGTGACGTCGGTCGTTGCGCCGTACCATCGCTGAGGGAAAGATCAACTGACTCACGCTCGAGCAAGACTTTGAGCTGAGATTTACACCGAACTAGACGGTCCAGTTGTGCTTCTACAGAGTAGTTTCGAATGGCCTCCTCAAGAGACACCGCAGTCGATTGACGATCCCGACAAACTTTCGTCGCAACCTGAACTCGCACCATTGATCGGATCTCGTTGATGGGAATTGTTGTACTCGTTGGTGTGAGTGGTACGAGCAGCTCGTGAACTCGCAAAGGCTGCTGGGGGTTGTCTATACTCTCGCTTTGTCTTGATGACGACAGCAGCTCAGTCAACGGTAGAGCAGCTCGTCCCAACAGCGAAGATCCGAAAATGAGCAGCTTGTTGCCTTCTCGCACCTCCAGCTCGATGCACGCGTTCTCTGTCTTGTCACTATCCAGAGAGAATTGCTGCAGAAGAATTTCGGAGTCTGACTCGGTCTCGCTGCGCTTTCTCCGTACATATTTGGCCGGAACCCACCGAGGAAACACAGCTCGTGGCGATTGAGTACGCAGTGTTCGAGATACGATCGTGGAATCTCCCTCATTACCTTGCATCTTGGCTCGTAAAAATGGTGATACACCAGAAGCGTTTGTCTCTGGTGGGTACAAGTCTTCGAGGTGTTGAGCATCGACTATTCGAACAGCGACAATGACGGCTGGTGTCGAATCGATTCCCACGTCGTATGAACTTATGGCTTCGACCTCACTAGATTCTGCTCCGTTGTCTTTCGTTTCGCTGTCGTCACTCACGAATCGCACCTGCTTCTTATGTTTTGTAGATTCCTGGCTTTGAACTTGGCCATCATGATCACCGGCTTCCTGAGTTGGCAAAGTGAGCTTGTTGTTGCTATCGAAAAGCAATCTCGAATACCACAGCACGCTAGCGTTGTAACGCTTCCAGCTTCGTAAGAGTGCGGCACGCCGCCGTCGTCTATGCTCCCCTGACGCTCCCGGGAGTACGTCCGTCACACGGAGGGTCTTCGTTGCATCCTCAAGAGCCACTTCCACCCACAGTCGTTTCGTCGACTTACCTTCATGGACCTCTATAACCGGCAGACTGTGAAGTTTGTCCAACGCGACTTCAAACGAGCTTACAATTCTTGGTGGTGCTACTCCCGTGACATGACTTCCACCCGAGATTGTTGCATCATCCCCGTCTTCATCGTCGACGTCGTTGTTGTTGTGAACTGACGAGGCAGATTCCAGAACGGTTTGGAGCTGGACGTGCAGTATCGGAGCAGATGAGGCCGAAAACGGGACGAAGTCGATGGTTTGGAACGGGAATACTCGGTCACCACCTTCGAATGAGTAGCTTGATCCACCCCCAGACCCCTCATAAGCATCCACTGGGATCTTCTGCCACACAAGAAGTTCCAATGCAGTGCACTCGTTCTTCAATTTGTAGGAGACAAAGTCTTTCACTTGAGCAGCATCAAGCGCACCGCCTTCGGGTTTTGGATCACCGGACACCGTGTGGCCGCTACGGCCTTCGTGGAAGCGAACAACAAACGCTGGGTCATGCAGCTCAACACCTACGTGAAGGCTCATTCCCGAAAGGACTTCGCATTGGCCAACATAGGGAGACGGCGAGACAGAGTCGTTGGGGTGAGCGTCATCACTGGCGAAGCAGGAATCACCGAAAGCAGATGGACCGCGCATGAGAACCCGGTGAAGGCGAACGACAAAGTTGCCGACTGAAGTCACCTCAAACGGCAAGCTCCACTCCGATAAACCATGCGGATTATGCGAGTTGAGCTCCTCATCTTCATCGTACTTCTCCTCTTCGTCATATTCGATACAACCGTTGCAGTTTCGTTGCAGACACACAAATCGAATCTGAACGCGATTTCGAAGTCGCGAGTCATTCCAGTGGAAGAAGCAACCCTGTCTCGGGGCCAATGAAACAGCGTTTGTGTCAGCATCGCGTTCCTGCTTGATCATAATTCGCAACCGATCCGACGTGTTGATGAAGTAGTAGCGAGGAACGAATGTGACGACCGTCGTCCTCGAGAAGATTGACGGACCTTGCTCAATCATAACGCCGATATCAAACTGCTTGTGCGACGCTGTTGCTGTGGATCCCGACAATTCTGATAAACGAAGAGACGGAAGAGCAAGGCCACCTCTTGGCCGATCGGTCGATTTGAGAGTGATTTGACCGCGCAACCCCACCGTACTGATATCAAACGCGTTCGACTCAATATCCGTTCCACCTGTAGCATTTGCTCGCACACCAATTTTGATTCTCTGGTTGATCGATGCAGCCTTGGGGCTCGACAAGAGCGCGACTGGGGCATGTTGCGCATGGCTATCTGAACTGGTATCGTCCTTGTTCACCCACGGTTCTACACGGCGCCCATCTGGTGTTCGCATGACAATGGACAAACAAGTCCGATCAATCAACCAGTACTCAGCATAGATCCGGCAGACAGATGGGGCGAGACGATTCAGCGTTACTGTGCCCAGTCGCTCGGTCGATACGATCTCCACCCGAAGCTGAAGGGGTCCTAAGTCAGTAGCTGATCCGTTGCTGGCGCTGCTCGATTCGCTCGATTTGATGAGTTCAATTCGGGAGCACAAGCGGTCGGTCCCGTAGATAAACGAGGATTCTGTCCAAGCCGAGAACGTACGATATCCGATTGTCGGGATGGCAATGCTCAACGCAACAGCAGCCGGCACTTGGATTGTATCTTGGCTGCCACGTGAGCGGTCATTAAATATTTCCAGCTCACAGACTTGAGCTGCTTGTCCGGATGCGACGGATCCGCAAGTGCCAGAAAAGGAAGTAGCATTATCTTTCACCCAAGCCAAGTCTCGCTCCGATTTCTGACGTGAAACAAACTCACGGGTTAGATATGTATATGTTAGCACACAGCATGCACGGGAAGACTTACCGTGCAAACGGTGCGGAATGCTAGAGCAAACGGAACCAAATTCTCCAACCGAATCGGAGGAGAGATGGTGATGATTGCTTCGTGCTTTTCAGACTTTCTTGATGCTGTCACAATCAGCTGGAACGGTGGTCGAGAAACACCGAACTGGTCATCTTGCTCATCGTCTTTGTATCCCGGCTCATCTGGATGAACGTCCCAGTAAAATGTGAGAACCTTGCGTATCTCCAGAGCACCGGAGACTGCAGTCGATGAAGAGGTCTTCTTCTTTGTCAAAACTGGCGGCCGGAGGAGCGAGGCAATTGACATATGAGTCGAGCGCTGAAGCTGACCGCTTGCGAGAATCGGGCACAGGGTCATGTTTCCTCCATCAAGGTACTGGATCGGCACAAAGTGCGATGTGCGCCCATCTTCTGCCAAAACTTCTCGACGCTGATCATTGTAAACAACTTCGACAGGGAACGAAAGGTGGTTTATGAGTTGCACTTTGCCACGCAGCCTCATTACCAGCGTGCCTTGCTCTGCCACCGTTTCGCAGATGATACTTTCTCCATGCCACGGATCTTTAAACCCCGACCGGCTTTCAAGATGAACGTAACTTCGATTGGAGTATCCAATCGGAACTGGAATTGGCTTCGAGGACGACGAAGAAGACTTCGGACGCAACCAAAGGAGTCGCCGAAGAGGAGATGCGACACTTCCGGCCGGCGCTTCGTGTGCAACGATACTGGTCGCAACTCGTTGGCCGTCACTGACAGTCAGCCATGTTGTTGACGATGCCATCATATCCTTCATTACTGCTGTCAGTTGCTTGTTGTTAATCCATGAAGTTGGCTCCAGCGTGGAAATACCAGGCCCACCAGCGATCCCACCAGATCCCACGCCTATCAGCCCCTCTTCACTTCCGATCGATAGTGTTGGGAGCTTGACCATTTCATCGCAGCTTTCGTCCACAGACGACGGTTGGGACTGAAGCTCGGACCCGAAGTTGTCTGTTGACGTGGATGAGGAAGATACGGGTGGTGATTGCGTTGGGTGTGCAGCAACCAAGAACGGAATACCTGATTGGTTATCGACGTATACGAAAGCACCGAGGCGTGACTGCCATGCGTCTTGCTCGGCATTTGACGCAGCTCTGCTAACAAGGTCAACAAACTGGAGCAGAACATTGACACCTGTTCGAGAGATATTGACATTGATGCCTTTCTTGATGACCAGGAGACATGTTGTTGCAAGCTTGGCGTCGTCGTGGTTTTCAGAAGTACCTGGAGCGCCCTGATGATTGAGCAACTCCTGGTAAATAAAGTGCTTAGTCTCAGCGGCACGCGCGGCAGCGGACGCGAATACAACAGTCTTCGTGGCTCCAAACAGACAGTTTGGAATACCTTCACATCGAAGCCTTGTTCCCGCGACTGATATCTGCTTCCGATCTGACATGCAGAAATCACATATTGCACCGCCCTTCAGATGAATAGCAAAGTTCACATCGAAATCCTCCACCAGAGGTTCCCAAACGGCCAGCTGCGAGTTGTAGTTCTGCACCCCAACCTGAAGGCTAGCCATTGCAGTCAAGCGCGACTCGAATGAGCCTCTCACGTCAACCGTGAGCTGCACGACGCGTAAATGCAGCAGGGGCAGCAACATGTTGTGAAAGTCATTGACGACGGTAGCGTTGACTCCTGGCAGACTGAACTGGAAAACTTTCAACTTCTCCCATAATGTGATCGTAGTTGATGCCGAGTCAGAAGCCTTTTGCGAACGAGTCGACTGTGGCTCACCAGTCTTTTTTGACCTAGGCACATGTGGCTCCACGTCTGTGTGCCCTTTTGTCGCAGACTTTACCGAAACGACGACAGGAATCGGCGCATCTCCGACACCATTGAACATCAAATATCCGCCACCCTCACTACCCATACGGGCGTTGTCACCGCTGTCAATAAGGTCAAACTGTGCACTCACCAGCCTGTTACTTCCTTGAAAAGACGTGCCCTTGCTGAATGCTCTATAAATTGTTAGCTCTTCGAGGACAATAGCGTCCTTGTGACGAATCGGTCCACGATCGGAGTTGAAGGCGCTTGTACCGTACTTCCAAATTCGTGTTTCAAAGATTCCTGCGCTGCCGTCGGGGCCAAGATAACCTGATGCACCAAGCTGGTCATACTTGCAAATTGGAGTCGTTTTCAACTCGAGTCCTCCATCGCCTTGGTTGCCTGGCACCGCATCTTCTTCATCCGTACCACCATTGTTCTGCTTCTTTTCGTCGCCACTTCCAGTCGACTGCACTGCTTCTAAGGCAATGCGATCGCCAAATCGAATCGGGTCGCCAACGTTACGTCGACTTCCCGCTACAGGAACGATGCGGAACATTGTAGGCTCTACGCTTTGGCGCTCCTGAGCGGTGAAAGGAAGCACAAGGTATCGTTTTCTCCACGGTGAGCTGTACAGACCGACTGCAGGGCGTACATTGAGCGGCCCTCGGAAAGTTGCGGACACCAGGTACACGAGTGTTGTGCCGTACTGCAACATCGGTTCACTGTTTCGGTCACGTCGGCGGCGTCGCGAGTGGCTACTGTGCAGATCTCCATACTCCGACAAAGCTGCTACCGAGGTCATAGTGACACCATCCGTCTCTGGGAGAGCGCTCGAAGACGATCCCATCGAAGATCCGACAGAAAATCTCCTTCCCAGCCCCCCCGAAGATGGCGGTTGCCCAGAATCTATCGCAACAGTCGGATAAGCAATTATGCGTTCGAGAGCAAAACGTAGCGAGCAAACATCAAGATAGCCGAAACGCAACTCTAGCACTCGATCAAACGCTGTCTTCAGACGAACAAAACCAGTCGAGAAATCCACGTCAAGGCGGCATTCCAGGTCACATGGTTTCAGGAAATCGCCTGCAATCTCGCTTGTTCCGGATGATGATGTACCATTGCGTGAATCGCTGCCCCGATCCCAGATTTTTTCTTGTGACAATCGGGATGTTGCCTGGATGTTCGTGATATCAACTCGAATTTGTAAGCGGTTGCTAGGGTTCGGATTTTCCATCGTGCTCTGACGACGCAAAAGCTCCACCATCACAGACGCCTCCCACGAGAACATTACAGCCCGCGACAACTCCTTGCTAGGGTCCTCAACAAGAAGCACAGCAGACTTGCCTAATGTCAGTGCAAGAACGACGTAGTGCTGCGAGCGTTGAGTGCTCACACCGGGTGTAGGTGCATGAGTATCCTTGTCTTCTTCGCCAGTTTCAGCGTCCGTAGCTTCGTCTTCGCTTTCATCTTGTGTCGTAAGGCTCTCTCCATCCCAGGCACTACGACCCGGGCTTTCAAAGAACCGTAGAACATCATAATGAATGTTCGATGGAATTACGCGAAATCCTTCCACATCCACAATCAAATCGGTGCGGATCGATCCGTCGTGATTCTGGTTGTTTTCTCTGTTCGAAGTCGGGGTGGTGCCGTTCCCGTCCGTATGATCACTCGCTCCATCAGAATCTATAGATCTGCCAACGCCGAAGGACTGCGCAGACGATTGAGACGAGACGCGTCGCGGTGGGTGGAATCCAACCAACGTATCCGATCCAAAAAATAGAGAGGTGCTCATCTTCCTCAACTTCCTTGCTCCCTTCGAGCTGGAATCTTGACTTCCGGTTTGAGATCGCCTTAGTCGATGAGGAGAGCCGAAGGAGAACTCGAGCGTCCGTTCTTGTTGATTCGCGTCGGCAACACCGTGCATAATCCTTATTGATATCGACGGTGTCGGCACGCCTGATACACTTGGAGGTTTGAATACGATCACATCACGGTAGGATGACGAAATCTGAGCATCTTTTCGGGTGTCTCGAATACGCATCCCTTGGATCTCAGACGAAATACGCACTGAACGAGTAGACAGTCCATAATTTAATGAAGCATTGAACATCGTCACATCCACGACACAGATCGAACCGTCAGCGCGTTTCTCAATCTCAGCCATAGACATATCCCCACTTGTAGAAGGTTGATAGCCTTCTTGTCCGTGAAGAATCTCCATTGTGAACTCGGGAACCTTCACCGTCACCATAAATTCTCTCTCTTCATCTTCGACTTCCTCGACATCAAAACTTCCGTTTGGTATAGGCTCCGCAGCTGATGAGTCAGGTGATTGCGCCTCCGTAACCTGCTTTCTTTTGCGAGCTTCCCCAAAGTTCTGAATTGGTAAGCGCAGCAAGAAAGCGTACTGTTCCCGATTGCACACCACACGAACAGGAGTGAACTCGATACCAACAGTCGTCGCGTTCCCGTTGGAGAAATCGGCAGATATTGTCATGGAAGTCGAGCCGAGGAGGCTCTGGCTGAGTAACTCAGGTCTCCCAGATTGACCACTCATATGATGAAACGAATGCTGCCCAGCGAATGCATCAACGAGGATCACGGACACGACACGAAGCGCATCAAGATCCACTTTCACCTGATTTAGAGACGAGTTCAGAAGGACCTTGGCCATGACTCGGTTGTTCATGTTGCTGAACATGCCCAGCAAGTACTCGTTCGTGAGGCGAAAGGAGTTAAAGCGAACCAATAGAGCTTCCGTCGATGTGCGGTGGACAGGAATATGCAATTTCGCGTCGAATAGTCGAATATCAAGCAGTGGAAATGTCGATACGACATCTGTCGCGGCGTTGAGCTTCGAATACGGGGTTTGCGGGGACGCCCCATACACACCTGAGCTTGTATGCTGGCTCGCAAAGGAAGATACTAGGAACTCTGGATCCCACGCAATTTCAACTCGATGTGGAAACAAAGTTGCCATCACGGTTTGCAGAAGCATGCCGTCCACAAAGTATGATCGAAGGTCGTCCAAGAATCGATACAGCACCCGGATACGAGGAGACTTTAGTCGAACAGTGAACCGATTCGCATATCCTGGATGCCACAGCTCTTGAATACGATCAGCTCCGTAGAATTGTGCTGCGCATGAGAAGATTGCAGGAACTTCATCCACAGCGCGAAGAATGTCATCAACAGAAGGAACATGTGAGGCGGTAACTTCGTCACTACCAGTTCGGCGGGAGCGACCGAACCCTTCCTGATTCTGGGAGCCAAGGATTTCTTGCAATGACGGATCTGGGACCGTTTCATCGCTGATATGCATCGACAAGAGATACGCAAAAACGCTCATATGCTCCGGAAAACGGTGGACGCAGCTGCTGAAATCTTTCGCCTCGAGTCGAACGAAAACCGAACCTTCGCCGCTATCCTCATTTGAAGGAGCCTGATGCAGCACAACAGACAGCCCTGCCACTTGAAGACGCAGCTGAATGGTCGCTGGGGAAAGTGGTGGGGCAGGAACTGTCGAGTTCGAGGGTGGAGTTGATGGTACTTCGATTGGCAAACGTCGCACAGACATTCTCTCAGCAAGAGACGATGCAACCCAGGTCCCAATTTTCGATGTCAGACCCGGTCGTCCAGTTGATCCGCGTTCTAACGAACTTGAACTTACCGCGGAATGATCGCTGTCAGCTGGAGTCCTCGCTACCTTTCGTACAAGGGGTGGACGGCCACCGCTGCTACCCACTTGAGGTGCCTCTGACGTTTTCGGCTCGGTGGCCGAAGAGGGTTCGTGTTCTTTACCCGGTGAGGATCGGTAGAAGAACAAGAAGAGGTCGGCAAACGCATCTTGATGAAGGTTGAGAACCAGCGTGCGGAGTTTGGCGTCCACGGATAACGAAGTAACAAGCGGATCTTGCCACACTGTTCGATCCACGTGTGCCGGTTGTTCATCCTCAGAGCTGATACCATCGCGAAGTTGAGACCAGAGAACCGTGTCTTTTGGCTTTGGTGCATCTGGGTCAACATTCGAGATCCATAGCTGGATCAGTTGCCTGCTCTTGTTCACTTCTCTGTTGACGTCAGCCCCATTAATCAGATCTCCAGAGGCAATTAGGAAACGGCTCGTCAACCGCTCACGGCGCTCTTCGACTGCAAATGAACCGACAGCAAAACGGAGGTGCTTGTCATACGTTCGAACGTCCAGCTCAGTCTTGATCGTTGTCATGGACACATGCACGACCTTCGCACTTGTTTCCTTGTTTGACTCGTTTGACGCGAGTTTAAGGATTATGCCTACCTCACCAATCTGGAAGCGAACGAGCAACATGATTCGTCGCCACAACTTCAGCACATCACTGTCAGTTATCTCCTTCTCTACGTGTGAGGTAGGATCGGAGTCTTGCACACGCGAGAAGACACCGTATAGGGCACGCCCTGCAGGAGATACTGGGATAGACGATGCCGATCGCCTCAGCACACTTCCAGGTCTTGAAGAGTTTGAATAAAATCGAGGTTCATTCTCAAATCCTGAGAAGAAGCGTTCATCGTCGTAAGATGCGGCACCGCTTGCCTCGATGTTAGCATTCAGTTCTCGTGCAACGCGAGGAGGCAATTCGTCGACTGTACCATCATTTTTGCTGCCTTGAAGCGTACGCGCTCGACTAAAATCTTCTCCGATTGATCGCAGCAACTGCAGCAGAAGCCCGAAAGTTATAGTGTCCAGGTTTACTCGCACAGAGTCGACACCACCAACGATCTTGACAAGAGGAACAGTCGGATCATTTGGTGCAATACTGATAAAAATACCAATGCGAACGGAGGTCTTCTCCAGTAAGTGTGTTGAGATGGGCGTCTTATCGTCTTCGTTAGATAGCCGGACTTCAATTGCTGATAGCCCGACATCGATAACATCGTACAGGTGATCTTCATTCTTGGAGCTCGTGAGCAATGACGCTTCAGTGGTGCCATTATGAATCTCTGTCACTTTGTCTTCTCCTCTCCTCGATGATGCTCTCAGATGACCAAGAAACACCACGAGCCGCGAACGATGCAGTTGGCCCCGAGCAGTAGAAGGAGATTCCCTAATGGTCACAAGCGGCGACATCACATCCACGAGTATATCCACATTTGCCCTTCGCGCGAGTGCTGCATGAACTTGAGCAGCGCTGTAGCGTTGGAGATTCTGAGCTTGCCTCCACGCTCGCTCTCTCAGACCGGTTAGATCAACGTTGCTCGGACGAGCGAAGAATGCCGTGACGCGAAGCAATGCGTCAACATCAACATCACACTTCATCGCTTGGGCAACCACCGAGATGGCTACGCCGTGTGCGGGCGATGTACCCTCCGACGACTGCTCGACTCCGACGCTCAGTTTTCGTTGTGACGTCTTCACCTCGATGCCGATGTCGATGAGCGGCAATACACGCTCACAATGACGCAGGCGCACACAGCTCATGTTATCGCTGATTGACCTGGGGTGATGCTTGACAATCTCATCGACTTGCATTCGTTGTACGACGACACGGGCCTCATTTGTGGTCTGGTTTTGTAGCCCGAGCACACTCGCGTCTCCGAGCTTAATCCCAAGCTCGACAGAAGCGGGCCGAACTAAAACCTTGAAGTCGACGTTATCAAGCGACACTGCTGCGATCTGCGGCAGTGGTGGCTGAGTGACAACCGCCTCGCTGTCCTCACTGAATAGCTGAAGGCGCGTCTTCGAAAGAGAAAACTGGCAACGGTACCAGATGTGCTCGCCTGTATCTGTCCTTCCCATTCCACTTGGTTCGTCATTATCGAAATCTTCCGGGTCATAGTCGATGGCATCGAAGAAGAGCTTCGTGTCTTGGTCGCTCCATTCAAGATCGCTGTTATCAGCTTGAGAACCAGTCGAGTTTGGCTTTGTCTCACCACCGCTGCCTCCATAAAACCATGACGTGTACGACCAAAGAGTCGAACTTGCAGGGGGTGCGTTCACCGTCGAATTGGTTGCTGGGGACTTGACCTGCTTACTACTCAGAGGTGGTTTTGGTTTTGATGCAAATTCTGTGAGTAACTGACGCGCATCCTTCCGTAGTCGCAGCATTTCTTGAATGTCCAATTCGACTTCCAAACCTTCTAGCTCCTTCTTGGCCGCATCTTTCGGCAAGTTGGCCACTTCTGATGACACAAGTCCAGGAGGAAGCGCATGAGGGTTCATGGTCGCAATATACAAGTCTTTGAAGCGCGTGTGCATCGCTTCCACACGAAGTAGCTCTTCCTGATCCACGCGCGCGAGGCGTTCTCGAACATCAATCAATACAGCAGAGATCGCGTACTTCCACCACCGACGCGGGTTGTCTGCCACACGGATTCCAACTGGTCGTAACTTTGCGTAGCGGGCTTGTCGTCGTTTCACTCCGAGAAAGGAGATGAGATTCAAAGCACTCAAGTACTGCTGGCGCTTGATCGTCACGCTGATGTTATCGACTGTGGCACTGGCGTCGATATACGTGCTTTTCTCTTGGAGAACGTGGATGACAGCATCTCGATATTTGACGATGCTGGCTTCCAGTCGATCAACTTCTGATAGCGACCACTGGAGGCAACTCGCGAGGGCCACTTTAAACTGACTGACGGATGGCACCACATCTTCTTCTTCATTCTGCTCACGAGCGACTGCCCAGGCCTCTGAGAACACAAACGTCAGCGTGTACATGCGCTGACCTGCCAGCTTAGGCATGCCCTTGACAAACTCTTGCCACGCCTCGTCACCAATCGCCGTGATGGTCTGCACTTTCCACGGAGTGCCCAGTCTCGTCATCACTTGGGAGCACAATTCTGCGTGCGTGATCGGAAGTTTCGCTCGACCATCGTTCACAGTGAGCTTGAGCGAGAGCGTTAGAGGCTCGATGATATAATCGCTCGGGTCGAAGAGCCGTGGATACCGCACGTCGGGTGGCGTCTGCGCAAGCAAATCGTCGGACCAAAAGCTCATTTGCATATGGCGCATGAACGCTGCCGCGTCCTCGAGAGCGAGTGGGGGCACGGGTGCGAGCGGCAGCGACCAGTACAACCCAAA
>JAADVY010000465.1:0-16267 GCA_023336035.1 Pythium plurisporium
CCCCCCCCCCCCCCTCCCACCCCTTCCGTTCGGCTTGGTTTTGCTTTTTATCCTTCGATCCGCTTGACGGCGTCGAATCCCAAGGTCCGCCCGTCGTCGGAGGCGATCATTTCGCAATTTGCCCAGCCGCCGTCAGCATCCAAGATGAGCTCGCTCGTGACCGTCGCCGCCTGCAACCTCAACCAGTGGGGACTCGACTTTGATGGCAACCTCGACCGTATCCTCGTCTCGATTCGTGAAGCCAAGGCCCGCGGCGCCACCTACCGCGTGGGCCCCGAACTCGAAGTCTGCGGGTACGGATGCGAGGACCACTTTCTCGAGGCCGACACGTTCTTCCACTGCTGGGAGTCAATGGAGAGCATCCTCCAGTCGGACGTCACCGACGGCATTCTCTGTGACATTGGTATGCCTGTGATGCACAACGGCGTGCGCTACAACTGCCGCGTCTTCTGTCTCGACCGCAAGATTCTTTTCATTCGTCCCAAGCTCTTCTTCGCCGACGACGGCAACTACCGCGAGACGCGGTGGTTCACGACGTGGAAAGTCAACTGGGAATGCCGCGAGCAAATGCTCCAGAACCACGTGCTTCCTCGCTCCATCCAGAAGATCACGGGCCAAGTCCACGTGCCGATCGGATACGGGATCATCACCACACTGGACTCGTCCTGCTCCAGTGAGACGTGCGAGGAAGTGTTCACACCCGACAGCCCGCACATCAACCTCGGCCTCGCTGGTGTCGAGATCATCGGCAACGGCTCGGGCTCCCACCACCAGCTGCGCAAGCTCAACCAGCGTATCGATCTTCTCAAGGGTGCGACGGCCAAGAGCGGCGGCATCTACATCTATGCCAACCAGCAAGGATGCGACGGCGGTCGTCTGTACTACGATGGCTGCTCGTTGATCGCTGTCAATGGCGAGATCGTCGCGCAGGGCTCGCAGTTCTCGGTCAAGGACGTGGAGGTGGTGACGGCGACCGTGGATCTGGACGATGTGCGGTCGTTCCGCGGATCGGTGAGCAGCCGCAGTGAGCAGGCGAGTTCGCTCAAGACCGTGGTACCGACGATCCACGTCAACTTTAGCTTGTGCCACGACGAGACCGAGCTGCACGTGTTCCCGAACTCGCCCATCGAGCCGCGCCGCCATCTGCCTGAAGAGGAAATTGCTCGTGGCCCGGCGTGCTGGCTGTGGGACTACCTCCGTCGCAGCGGCGGCTCGGGCTTTTTCTTGCCGCTGTCGGGTGGCGCCGACTCGTCGTCTGTCGCCTGCATTGTCGGGGTCATGTGCCATCTCGTGACCGAAGCGGCCAACAACGGAGACGAGCAGGTCATCGCCGACGTGCAGCGTATCACCGGCACGACCGGTCAAGCGTACAAGCCGATGACGCCGCAGGAGCTCGCGTCGCAGATTCTCCACACGACCTACATGGCCACGAAGCAAGGCTCGGACGTGCTCAAGAACCGCGCGCAGGCGCTCGCGCAAGAAGTCGGCTCGTACCACCTGAGCATGGGCATTTGCAGCATGGTGGACGCCGCGATCTCGACGTTTGCGGCGCTCACGGGCAAGACCCCGCAGTTCTTCTCACAGGGCGGTACGCCACAGCAGGAGCTCGCACTGCGCAACACGCAGGCACGACTCCGTATGGTCATGACGTACTTGCTCGCGCAGCTGCTGCCGTGGGTGCGATCCCGGGAGGGCTTTTTGCTCGTGCTCAGCTCGTCGAATGTCGACGAGGCGTTGCGTGGCAACATGACCAAGTACGACACGAGCAGTGGCGATCTGAACCCGATCGGCGGCATGTCCAAGGGCGACATCAAGAAATTGATCCAGTGGGCGGCGACCAAATACGACTACCCGTCGCTCAAGGCCCACTTGGAGATCCCGTCGCCCGGCGGCACCAACTATATCAAGCAGGACGAGGAGGAGATGGGCATGAGCTACGAAGAGCTCGGCTGGTTCGGTCGCCTGCGCAAGATCGACCGGTGCGGTCCCTTCTGGATGTACCGCAAGCTCACGCACATGTGGAGCCACCTCACGCCGACCGTCGTGGCCGACAAGGTGAAGAAGTTCTTCTTCTACTACGCGATCAATCGCCACAAGATGACGACGCTGACGCCGTCGTACCACGCGGAGAACTACTCGCCGGACGACAACCGTTTTGATTTGCGTCCGTTCCTGTACAATCCGCAGTGGACACGTCAGTTCCGAGCGATCGATACGCTCGCGAACAAGCTCGAGGAGACCAAGAAGCACCTGTAGACGAATGCGCTTTTGTGGAAATTTACGATCATAATCTTTATTCAACTTTCAATCTGTTAACATTCCGGTTTCCTGTCATGTTTAGTGAAATATTTCCAAGATGGTTACTGATTTGCGCACTGTGCGGTACATAACCGTAACCGTACCCTGACGGGTCAGGTTACTTCAACCCCCCTGCCTCTCCACTAGCATTTTTCCCGTCCTCCCCCACTCGCCACATTTCCCTTTGCTATCGTCGTCACCATGAGCTCGCTCGTGACCGTCGCCGCGTGTAACCTCAACCAGTGGGCGCTGGACTTTGACGGGAACCTCGACCGTATCCTCACGTCCATCCGCGAGGCCAAGGCCCGTGGCGCCACCTACCGCGTGGGCCCCGAACTCGAAGTCTGCGGGTACGGATGCGAGGACCACTTTCTCGAGGCCGACACGTTCTTCCACTGCTGGGAGTCGATGGAAACGATCCTCCAGTCGGACGTAACCGACGGTATCCTCTGTGACATCGGCATGCCCGTGCTGCATAATGGGGTACGCTACAACTGCCGCGTGTACTGTCTCGACCGCAAGATCTTGTTCATTCGTCCCAAGTTGTTTCTCGCGGACGACGGCAACTACCGCGAGACACGCTGGTTCACGACGTGGAAAGTCAACTGGGAGAGCAAGGAGCAGATGGTCCAGAACCACGTGCTGCCCAAGACGATCCAGAAGATCACGGGCCAAGTGCACGTACCCCTGGGGTACGGCATCATCACCACACTGGACTCGTCCTGCTCCAGTGAGACGTGCGAGGAAGTGTTCACACCTGACAGCCCGCACATCAACCTCGGCCTCGCCGGCGTCGAGATCATTGGTAATGGATCTGGTTCGCACCACCAGCTGCGCAAGCTCAACCAGCGGATCGATCTCCTCAAGGGTGCGACGGCCAAGAGCGGCGGCATCTACATCTACGCCAACCAGCAAGGATGCGACGGCGGTCGTCTGTACTACGATGGCTGCTCGTTGATTGCTGTCAACGGCGAGATCGTCGCGCAGGGCTCGCAGTTCTCGGTCAAGGACGTGGAGGTGGTGACGGCAACCGTGGATCTGGACGACGTGCGGTCGTTCCGCGGATCGGTGAGCAGCCGCAGTGAGCAGGCGAGTTCGCTCAAGACCGTGGTACCGACGGTCCACGTCAACTTTAGCTTGTGCCACGACGAGACCGAGCTGCATCTGTTTCCCAACTCGCCGATTGACGTGCGTTACCACGTTGCGGAAGAGGAGATCGCGCTGGGTCCGGCGTGTTGGATGTGGGACTACCTGCGTCGCAGTGGCGGAGGCGGTTACTTTCTCCCGCTGTCTGGAGGTGCTGACTCGTCGTCGGTTGCGTGTATCGTCGGTGTCATGTGCCATCTCGTCACTCAGGCGGCGAACGCTGGAGATGAGATTGTCATCCGCGATGTGCAGCGCATCATCGGAACGACTGGCGAAGAGTACAAGCCCATGACATCGCAGGAGCTTGCGTCTCACATTCTCCACACCACATACATGGGCACCAAGAACAGCTCCTCGGCGACGAAGAAGCGTGCGACCTTTTTGGCGCAGGAGATCGGCGCCTACCACCTCAACATGGGTATGGATACCATGGTCGATGCTGTCGTGACGACCTTTGCCACGCTCACGGGCAAGACGCCACGATTTTTGTCGCAGGGTGGCAATATTCAGCAAGATCTGGCGCTTCAAAACATCCAGGCGCGACTTCGTATGGTCATGGCGTACTTGCTTGCTCAGCTGCTGCCGTGGGTGCGCTCCAAGAGCGGCTTCCTGCTTGTGCTCAGCTCTGCCAACGTTGACGAAGCTCTGCGTGGCTACATGACCAAGTATGACTGCAGCAGCGGTGATCTCAACCCGATCGGCGCTGTCTCGAAGGGGGACTTGAAGCGTCTGCTTCGATGGGCTGCTGTTCAGTACCAGTACCCAACGCTGAAGACAGTTGTGGAGGCTCCGCCGACTGCTGAGCTTCGTCCCACCAGCGAGAATGCCGGTGAAGAAGATGACCACTCGCAGCTTGACGAAGAAGACATGGGCATGAGCTACGAAGAGCTCGGCTGGTTCGGTCGCCTGCGCAAGATCGACCGGTGCGGTCCCTTCTGGATGTACCGTAAGCTCACGCACATGTGGAGCCACCTCACGCCGACCGTCGTGGCCGACAAGGTGAAGCGGTTCTTCTTCTACTACGCGATCAACCGCCACAAGATGACGACGCTGACGCCGTCGTACCACGCGGAGAACTACTCGCCGGACGACAACCGTTTTGATTTGCGTCCGTTCCTGTACAACGCGCGGTGGACACGTCAGTTCCGTGCGATCGATACGCTCGCGACCAAACTTGAAGAGAAGAAGAAGGATTGATCAGCGCGTCATGTTGTCCTTTCGCGAGATCGGTTCGGACAGGACATGCAGCGGTGCTATAGTTGCATGTGGTGTGTCATTCATAATCACTTGATCGCAAATCCTCAATGCTCTCCATTTGTTCATTAACTTGCCTCGACAATTGGAACCATGTTACTCACGACAAGACTGCTCTTGCGTCGCTGCAAGGTCGCCACAATCGACTCGCCGATGAGGCTTTCCAGGCCATAAAACGAAAACCCCGAGAACTGCTCGTCGCTCTCGCGCGAGATTGCGTCACACGCAAGATCCGAGGCGGGCATTTTTGTAAACTTGATGTCAAAGTTACTCGTGTCGGCTTCGTGGCTCACTTTTGGAACCATTGGTGGAGCGATTGTGAGCTTCTCGAGAGCAATCCAGTCGATTTTCTACTCAAGGCTTCCATCAACACAAATCCTCACATAGGCATAGAAAGTCTCACGTACCTTGAAGAACGGGTGGCTCTTAAGCGCCTGCACGCCACGAACAGTGAACATCGTTGATTTGCCTCCGCCCAGTCGCTTGCTGACATTGCGTTCAAGTAGAGAGCGGAGCAGCGAGTGGGCTTCCGACGAGAGCCATCGTGGGAGCACGATCTGTATTTTCACCACCAGCAAGGAAGGTATAGCCTCGTTGTAAGCACGCCCCACTGTGGCAAAGCGTACCTTGGCGGTGAGGATTCGCTGCTGGACGTCATGGTTGTTCTTGGCGTGAAACGGCGGTTGGCCCACGAGCATTTCGTACGCGAGCGCTCCGAGCGACCACCAGTCCACAGCCTTTCCACGCTTTTTGTCAGTACGTCGTTTTGTTGGTGACTACACTGGATGACTCACCGCATCGTATCCTTTGCCCAGCAGCATCTCTGGCGCCATGTACTCTTTGGTCCCGCAAACCGTCTTGAGAGCGTCGCCCTACATGCAAAAGCGTCGGTCTCAAGTTACTTTTCCATCCGTAGCAACAACACGTCGCAGAGCCACAACATACCTCTTGGAACTGCCGCGCGACACCAAAGTCGGTGAGCTTGATGTGGCCTTCCCCCGAGATCAGCACGTTCTCTGGCTTGAGGTCCCTGGTCATTTTAGCCACAGCACGAGCGTCAAACGGCACGTCCGCTTGGTCAGACAGCCATCCGCCTGGACTCACCGATGGATGATGCCCTTGGAGTGTAAGTGCTCGAGCGCGAGAACCATCTCCGCGAGGTAGAACCGAGCCGTGTCCTACGGCATCAAAGGGTCAGTAGATAGTCGACCGAGATCGTACTGGGACGTGCCTCGGTGAAGGTGCCTTCGTTGCGCAGGTACGAAAACAGCTCGCCGCCGGTCTGGAAGTCCATCACGAGGTACACCTACGCTAACCGCACGGGTCCAGGAATGAGCTCACGACGTGATCCGCTCTCGAACGAACCAGTACGACCTTGGCATCATTCTGGAAAGCGTACGACAGCTTGGTCACGAACGGGTGCGCGATCTGCATTTGGCATGAGGATCCAGCCACTCAACCACCAATCCGCCAGACCCCACACCCCAAACCCGACCGCGTTCATGACCTTGGTCATGATGTCGCGCTCGGCGCGCATGTGGCGCACGCTGTCGCTCTCAATGAGGAACCGCTTGCTGATGATCTACAAAGAAAACCGGTTGCGGTGTGGGTACTGTAACTTGAAATGGCCACTCGACCCCCCGCCATATCTCGCCACACGGACCTTCATCGCAAAGACCTCCTTCGACGTCGTGTGGCGCACGAGTAGCACCTATCGCCAACAAAACGCATTCAGGCCCCAACCCTCGTCGACGAGCTCCACGCCGAAAACGGTACCTTGCCAAACGCCCCCTGGCCGATCATGCTCAGCAACTGGAAGTCCTCCAGTCGCGCATTCGACGATAGCCTACAGAACGATCCACTCAGACAGGCTCCCCTGGGATCCACAGCCCTTGGCTCGCCATCCGCCAAACGCACCTATGCTCCCGCGACGGCTCCTCGGGCGGCGCCGTGCGGCCGGCGCGGACGCACTCTTTGCACACGGGCCGCCGCGCGCGGCGCTGCTCGCCGTGGAACCTACAAACGCCCCGTCGTCACACGTCGCAGATTTTGATATTCCAGCGTGGGCGCCGCCCCACCCAACGCACCGATTCACGCCCTTGGTCTCGCGGCACGCGGCGCATTGCGGCATGGTGGTCTCGCCTGTGACAGCACCGCAGGCGGTCCTCACATTGCACCCACTTCAATGGGGCAGGTTCTAAAAACCTCACTATGGGGATCTGTGAATAAAACCTCAAAGAGAGTCGGTCCAGCGAACAAGTCACATTGGGCAAACATTCATTATCCACCATTCTTGATTGGCTATTATTCCCTGCTGTCATCTTTCATTGGATGCAAATACAAAACCCCGAGTGTAGCCATCTCGGTCCGGCAGTTCGTATCTTGAGGGGTCGTTATTTCGGCTCTTTCACTTGGCGTGTATTTCCAGCGTGCCGGCTGCAGGCACAAGAATAGCGCGTCGTGGGTCGTGGCGCAGTCGCCTCCACTCCACAGGCTCCGCTGCAACAGCTCGCACCACCGTAGGCGGCTGCTAAATATACTTATGCTGCTGCGGCTCACTTTGATCCTGTTAGGACCCCCCGGACGCTCAGAAACCGAAGGTGGTGAGCGCGTCTGGACGCACAGACGTCGTGGCCCAAACGCGTGGAGCGCGAAGCAACGCCACGCTGCGTGGGGCGGGCGATCGGAGCGACAAGAGACGAGCGACAAAAGCGTGGCCCGGCGTCGGATGCTACTAGAAGTGGGGAGCTCTACGACCTCGCTGCATCGATCGGATCATGGGGGAGCTCACAGCCATCGCACCCGGTGCGAGTACCGCCAAGGCACGCAACAGCACAAACGGAAGTGCGAACAAAGTGGCGCCGACCTCACCGTACGGCATCACGCTCGAGGAGATCCGGAATCTCAATCAGGACCAAATGACCGATGCGAACCTTGCCGAGCTCACACGGATAGGTGGCTGGAAGGCGCTCGCGCAGATGCTGTGTGTGGATCCGGATCAGGGGCTGCCGCAGAGCGAGATTGACAGCCAGTTTAGTCTGCGGCGCGACCGCTTTGGGCGTAACGAGTTCAAGGACGCACCGATGAAGGGATTACTGCGACTGTTTTTCGAGAGTTTGCAAGACACGACGCTGATTATCTTGATCTGTGCATCAATCGCGTCGCTCGTGACTGGGTACATGGAACACCCCGAGACGGGCTGGAGCGAGGGCGTCGCGATCCTCACGGGTGTGTTCCTCGTCGCGATCGTCACGTCCGTGAACAACTACTCCAAGGAGAAGCAGTTCCGCGCACTCAGCGCCAAGAACGACGACGTGATGGTCAAGGTCATGCGTGCGGGACGGCCCGACCAAGTGCCCGTGGGTGAGATTACTGTGGGCGACGTGCTGATTCTTGAGACCGGCGATAAGGTACCCGCGGACTGCGTGCTGATCCGAGGGCAGGACCTCAAGTGCAACGAGTCGAGTCTCACGGGCGAGCCCGACGATGTGACCAAGACCCACAGCAAAGATCCGTTCTTACTCTCGAGTTGCCTCGTGGCCTCGGGGCGCGGCGAGTGCCTCGTGATCGCTGTGGGCGCCGAGTGCCGGTGGGGCAAGATCAAGTCCAAGCTCGTGCGCGAGCAAAAGGCCACGCCGCTGATGGAGAAGCTCGAGCACATGGCCAAGCAGATCGGCTACGTCGGCATGTTCTTCTCGATCGCGACCATGGTCGCGATGATCGTGATCTACGCGCTGTCGGACGAGAAGAAAAAAGAGTACTCGTGGCCCAACTACATTCTGCACACGTTTCTCATCGGCGTGACGATCATCGTGGTCGCGATCCCCGAGGGGCTGCCGCTCGCCGTGACGATCTCGCTGTCTTACTCGACCAAGAAGATGCTCAAAGACAACAACCTCATCCGCGTGCTCGCGGCGTGCGAGACCATGGGCAACGTCACGAGCATCTGCTCGGACAAGACCGGTACGCTCACGGAAAACAAGATGACGGTCGTGGAAGGCTGGATCCTGGGCAAGTATTTCCAGGACGACGCGCTCAAGCAGGCGAGTCTCAAGCTGCCGCTCGACGCGGCGGCTTTTGCACAAATGAGCGAGAACATCTCGGTCAACACGAGCGCGTTCCTCAAGGACGTCAACGGCGTGCCACAAGTGCAAGGCAACAAGACCGAGGGCGCACTGCTCATCCTTTTGCGCAAGGCCGGGTTCGACTACATGGCGTTGCGTCGCCAGCACTTCCAGGAGAGCCGCGGCGACCGACTGTTCCCATTCTCCTCCGAGAAGAAGACCATGAGTGCGCTCGTGCATCGTGACGCCAAGACCGTGCGGCTCTTCACCAAGGGCGCGGCCGAGGTGGTCGTGGCACGAGCGACCAAGTACGTCAACCACGACGGCCACGTGTGCGAGCTCACAAACGTCAAGCGCGGCGAGTTCAACGGGATCATCACCAAGATGGCCGAGGCGGCGCTACGTACGATCTGCATCGCACACCGCGACTTTCTTCGAGCGGATTTGCCCGAGGACTTGCAGTCGGTAAGCGAGGCGCCCGAGGAGCAGCTCGTGATCAACGCGATCGTCGGCATTCAGGACCCGTTGCGGGCTGACGTGGCCGACGCGATCCGCGACTGCAAGCGCGCCGGCATCATGGTGCGGATGGTCACGGGCGACAACATCCACACGGCCTCGGCCATCGCGCGGCAGTGCGGCATCATGACCGCCGACGGACTCGCATTGGAAGGGCCAGTGTTCCGCAAGATGCCGGTGGAGGAAGTCGCCAAGCTGCTGCCGCGGCTGCAAGTGCTCGCGCGGTCGTCGCCCGACGACAAATTTCGACTCGTCAACTTGCTGCGCGAGCGCCACGAGGTCGTCGGTGTGACGGGCGACGGCACGAATGACGCGCCGGCGTTGCGCACGGCCGACGTGGGGCTCGCCATGGGCATCGCCGGCACGGATCTCGCGAAAGAGGCGTCCGATATCATCATCATGGACGACCGGTTCTCGTCCATCAAGCGCGCCGTGCTTTGGGGCCGGTGCGTGTACGACAACATCCGCAAGTTTCTCCAGTTCCAGCTCACGGTCAATATCGTCGCGCTCGTGGTCACGTTTGTGAGTGCCGTCGGTGGCAAGGAGCCGCCGCTCAACTCGGTCATGATGCTCTGGATCAACCTGATCATGGACACCATGGGCGCCTTGGCATTGGGCACGGAGGCCCCCACCGAGGCGCTGCTGGATCGGAGACCGTTCAAGAAGACGGCGCCTTTGCTGGGGCGCTGTATGCTCAAAAACATTTGCGTGCAGGCCTCGTTCCAGCTCGCGCTCGTGTTCTTGCTGCTCGCGTACGGCCACCTCGAGTTTGACGGCATCCACGAGGGCAACGTGTGCGTCGCGTACGAGTACTCGCTCAAGTCGTCGTTCCCGACCATCAGTGCCGACACGTGCGCGACAAGCAACGGCGGCGCGTGCTCGCTCGGCGTCGTGTGTGAGGATTACGTCACGGCCCAACCGGCACTCGCGCTGGGCGACTACCCGCTGGACTGCGTCAAGGCGTTTTGCACCGAGTACGACTACCGCCACTACACCATCATCTTTAACACGTTCGTATTCAGCCAGCTCTTTAACGAGTTCAACGCGCGCCGCACCAACAACGACTGGCAGGTGTTCCGCGGCGTGTTCACGAACACGCTGTTCATGGCCGTGATTTTCGTCACGGTCGTCGTGCAGGTGCTGCTCGCCGAGTTTGGCGGCAATTTTACCAAGACCAGCAGCATCACGTTCACGCAGTGGCTCGTGTGCTTTGGCTACGGCGCGCTCTCGATCCCCGTCGGTACGTGTATGGTAGAGAGACAGACGACCGAGAACATCGTGCTGATCAGTGGTGGTTGTGTGTGTGGTAGGCATTTTGATGCGGCTGATTCCGGTTCAAGAGTCGCCCGAGGCATTCGCAAACCCCAATGGCCTCTCGCAGTGATGGCCAAGAGTAGACAGACAAGCCAGGACACGAGTCGGTGAGGCCCACGGCCCCACACGAGGAGCACCCCACGCCAGTACAACAGCGCGATGCGGGGGGCGACGAGGCTCGGACGGATGTATGGTACCGTGGCGTGGCGTGGGGTCGTCGACGACGTGGTGTAGCGGCTGCGGATGGCGGCGAACGGTGTACAGACAGACGAAAACCAACCGCGCAGTGTGCGCGACTGCAAGTGGAGCCCCCTTGAGCGAATGGGAGCTGCGTCTTGAAAACCCTTCTCTTTTTTTTATTATGAATACACACGACCGTAGACGAAACATGCACTTGCTGGACCAGACTATTGTACACGCCAAGGCGGTGGGGGATACGACTAGAGCAGCTCGTGGAGACTCTTTGACACTGTCGATGAGTTGCGTCGCGGCGGCGTGTTCTCTCTTCGACGGCCGACCAGCGAGGCAGGCGAGTCGGGTGTGGTGCTGCTGGGGACTGCAGGTGACCGGGCGACGGGTGGTGTGGTGGACACATTCTCCTTGTCCAGCTCGTGAGCGTCCAATGGCTCAGTGAGCACGTAGAACATCATGTAACACGACTCCTGACTACGACTCGCCCGGAGCGCAAAGTCTTCTCCGATCTGCAGCGGGAAAATTATAAGTTCAGGTGAGTCGAGGTATCATCCGAACAGGTTCAAGATGTGATTGGCCGTACCAGAGTTTCGTGGGTGTCGTTGCGGCGCCGCCAGACGCCACGAGAGCCACACACATCAGCGACGTAGTGGCCCTCGTCCACTGTCTTACCGAGGTGGTGCACGACGCTCTTGATCGTGTACCGCTTGTCTTCTAGGTCGCCTAACACCGGAGCGCCCTCGTCGCAGCCGTGGATATTCCGCACGGGGTAAAGTTCTGTTGGGGCCTCGACGAGGTCACACCGCTTATACAGCGTTCCGGTCTGTGGGTTCACCTCAAATCGCTTCAGGTGCAGAACCAGCACGCGCGGAAGCGACTTGACTTCATAGTGAGCGGTGGCCTCCTTGCCTTCCTTGCACTTCTCGCATGTGAGCTCAAGCTTCTCGGACTTGAACTGGTCTCGGAGGAGATCCGCCAACTGGATCGAACTGAACGGCGGGCGCTCCGCTCCATCGTCCGCGGATGGCGTTGCAGCTAGAGCCGTTGTTGCCGCATCTGCGGTTGAACTGGCAGGAGGGTCTGCTGTTGCTGGCTCAACGTCCACCTTCTCACGCAAGCTGCAGGCTGATTTGGCGCAGCAGTAGAAACGATCGCCAGCCGACTCGATCATCACGGCATCCACACCACAGTGGCATTGCTTCTTTGGTGGGTTCGAGTCACTCGGTTCTGATTGTGGTTCCAGCACTGGTAACTTGGGCAGAGGTACGAACGGCAGATCCAAGGAGAAGTCGTAGAATTGCTCCACCTGGCGGCGACTGTATTGGCAGCTGCAGCACGTAAGCGTTCGGTACAACTCGGTACGGAAGCATTCCGCTGGGTAGAGCTCGGCTACGAGAGCGTCCTCCTCGTTCGGCTTCGCGGTGGTTTCCGTGGGGGCTTCCGAAGACGCTGTGGTTGGAGCGGCATCCAGAGCAGAAGTCGCCTCCTCTGGCTTCTTTGCCGGTCGGAAAAAGTTCAAGAGGCTCACTTTCCTCGGAACGGGTTGCTGTTCTACAGGAGCAGGCTCGGCGGGTGTGGGCTCGGGCTCATCGACTGATTGGGTCGGCTCGGTGCACAGCTCGGCATCGTCACTACCTGCAGCTTTGACAACCCCTTCCACGGCCTCGACCAGCTCTTTCTCATACTCCGTGACGAGCTGAAGTAAAAACTCGTGCGCGTCTTGCTGGAAATGCCTGTAGTCAAAAGATGAAAGGCGTTAGTACCATTGAAAGCATCGTCAAAGCACGATTGGTCCAAAACGTACGAGGCGAAGCGCGCATTCCTCCGGCCCATGACGTGCTTGAGTGGCTCGGGGTTGATCGCGGTCTCGCTGCCGTCGATCACTTGCTGAAGCAGCTGCGCGAGCTTCTCCTGCACCACGAGTCGGTCTGCAGCGGCGGCGTTTTTCCAGTTGCCAAGTAGTTGGGCGATCTCCTGGGATGTGCGACCCGCGCCCTTCGCACCGAGACGCTTTTGGATGATCGGAAGGATCCAGTCTTCTTTCTGGAGATGGTCAGCGAACCCGGGCACCGCCGCGAGCGACTGCACGATGGCATTCATGTAGCAAAAGTTGCCGAGGTTCAGTAGTCCGTGTGTGACTTTGCGGAGACCACCCTCGTTGGCGTGGGTCGTGGGGCCCAGGCTACCAGGCGGCGAGGTGTTGGTCGAGAGCGGACGCAACGGCGGCGTTGAGAGCGGACGAAGCGGGGGCGTTCCGTTCTGGTGGATCTCGCCCAACGGCATGGACGGCGACCGCAGCTTCTTGGCGGGCGTTGGACGACGCACGGGACTCATCTCCCTCGCATTGGTCGGCGAGAGAAAGTAGGGCGAGCGCACGGTCGGTGGCCGCGCGCCGGCCGTGTTCTCCGGCTCTTCTCGCGGCACGTCGTCCAGCATGTGCTGCAGCGAGCGCACGCGCTTGTTGACGATGCCGCCGCTCGAGCGCACGGGCGTGTTCTCCTTGTCGCTGCTGTCGCGGCTGCGCGAGCTGCCGGGCGTGAGCGAGTCGCGTCGCACGGACGGCGGCGTGAGCTGCACGCGCGGGCGAGGCGCGCCACTGCCCCGCATGGGGCTGAGCCATTCCCGCGGCCGTGGGGTCGAGCCCGACGACGCTGGCGACGGTGTCGTGGTCGTCGATGACGCGGGCACGGCCGGGCTCTTGGGCGGCAGCGAGAGCGACACGATCGGACTCGCGAGCCGCGGCGGCGGCGTCAGCTTCTTCCGGAACGGCGAGCGGAACGGCGACTTGGACGGCGACGGGAACACGCCATGGGCCTCCGAGACTGTCGACGTGGCCGCCACCGCGAGCGGCAGCGGCGGCGCGAGCCGAGGCGAATTGGTCGCGTCGCCCAGCGAGCGGCGTCGCGTGGGCGTCGGGGCCTTCATGGGACTCGCGAGCGAGTTGACCACGGGCACAAAGCCCGCGCTTTGGCTCTCGACGAGCTGGCGGCGGATCTTGCGCTTCTTGCGCTTGGCCTCGAGGCCGCTCTGGCCGGCCACTTGGGCGCGCAGCTCGCTCACGAATGCGTCGCTCACGGCGTCGCAGGCGAGGTAAAACGAGAAACTGCGCTTGCCGTTGGTGACCGTCACGTGCTGCTGCTGCTGGTCGTCGGTCGAGGGCTTGGTCTGCACGGCGCCGTGCGCGACCCAGAGCATCGCGTCGTCGCTCACGAGCCGCGCGTTGCCCATCTCTTTCTTGAGCGCGAGCGCCGTGGAGAGCTCGGTACGCGAGGCCACGGCGCCGTCGGGGCCGCGCTCCTCCACGACCACTTTCTGCAGGCACTGCAGAGGACATACATCCGTTAGACCGCTGGGTGTTCGATCCATCCATGGATCCAATAGAGACTGGTAATACCTCCACGTGGTCCTCCATGTTTCTTCCCCGCAAATGGCGTGGAGCAAGTGGCCGAGCAAAAGCGCGGGAAGTGATCTGGGTTGGCGGGTTGGCAAAAGGAGGGAGACGAGGGTACCCATTTGGTGGTACAGTTGGGAAATTCTATTTCGTACGATCGAAATGGACTATGAAATGCGATAGCGAACAGACGTGCTCGGGGGAGTCCTCATTTCTTGCGGCAGCCACCGTGGGCCGCACACTCTTTGGAGGTACAGAGCACGCCCACGCCGTGGGTGCGGCAATAGCCACCGAGCTGGGCGCTCTTCGTGCAGTCGACGGCCTCGCAGCGTCTGCCGCCTGTCACAGACCGCCACCGTCAGCCCACACCTCGAACCCGACGGGAACAACGACGTGACGTACCTCCATGGCTCTTGCACAGACCACGCGACTGCGCAGAGTTCGTGCACTCGACGACGGAGCAACGCTTGCCGCCGCCGTGACCGATGCACAACCCGCCGCCCTGGTCGCTTCGTGTACAGTCCGGGAACGTGCAACGCTTGCCGCCCCCGTGGCGTTTGCAAAAACCTCGCGATCGGGCGGCCTTGGTGCATCCGTCTACAGAGCAGTCCTTAAATCGACGGGCCGAGTGGGACGCGCGATGCACTGGGGGGCGAGCGGGCGCGGGCATGGCACTGTCGAGGGAGCGTCGGCCATGGCCCATCGGTCGCTTCCCTTGGTTCTGCGTTGGCTTGGTGGACCTGCCGGTCGGTTGGGCTTTTGTCGCTGGTTCGACCACACGAGTGCTGTTTGCATGTCGATTTTCTTTGTCGTCGCTGGTGGGGCTTGCAAAGAGCCGCGCTCGAGCCGATTTGCCGCTTGGGTTCTTTCTCAGGATCAATGGGCGGGTCGGCACAGCCGGAGCACCAGTTGGAGGACGCAGACCCATGATCTGGTACGCCCGCAGCATCTGTGTGGCAGCGCGTGGCTTCTCGCGCAGCGCGTATCGCGATGTCGCCCCGCGTGCTATGACAAAAGCAAACCACTTCATTACCCTCAACTCGCCATCCAGCCCTGTACATCACGTTCTCACCTGGCTGCTGACGCGATTGGATAGGCTCCAGTAGACGAGCCGGCACGAGCATCTCTAGGAATGTCTTCGGAACTGTTCCGATGACTGGAATCGCCGGACTCGAGAGAAACTCGCGGCCGGTGAGGTCGAGCTCTTGACTGCCTTCCAGAAGGTTGTGGGCTTGGAGTAGCGAGGAAATGTCGGGACTCACGTAGTGGTCGATCGGCTCCACATTGCCGAGCAGCTCGTCCCAGTCGCTGTTGCTAAGACTGAATACATGCGCAGAGGTTAGTGTCGACGCCACCACCAGAGTAAACGTCAACGTACATTCGCATGGGCTCGAGCCGGGCAAACGGATACTGGTCCAAGCTCGAGGTCGCATTCATTCGTTCGCGCGTGGCGTCTCGGAAGCGTAGGTTGTGAAGCAGCGCAGCGCTGAGTGATGGGAGAGCGTCGCGGAACGCCGTGCTGTCCGTATGTCGCGAGTGGAACTGCGCCATGGCGAGTGCGCTTGGGGTGAGTGCGAAGGCGTGCGTTTTGAAGAGTGATAGCGAGGTGAAACTGGCGATCAACAGGGAAACCGCGCGGCGATTTTGCTACTGTTGCTGTAGAATAAGAAGCGATTGAGAAGGGGGGCCACGGGAGTAAGAAGAAACCCCTCGCGACACAGGCGATTTGTCCGCTTTCGTCGTCCGCCATCTCTTCCCCAACGAGGCGGCGTGCACCACACAACAGTGCGCCTACCGAGGCGCCGGCGGCAGCCGAAGGCTTCATGAGTCTAGAGGAGCAGATAATGCGCTCGCTGCGTGGCTATGGAGAGCCGTGGAGAAGAAAGCGAGGTGCGCCGCGGGTCGAAGAATGGCCCACCGGTGGGCCTGCCTGAACCAAGATCATGCAGAGTGATGGTCATTCCCTGGAGGAATGAACTCTGAATCTCCGTACGTAGACGTTGCTATTTTCACAACATCCTAACGTAGCCACAAATGTTACCAATATCACAATAATCGAGTTGAAGATACACAAGAGTGATGGTCGTCATCA
>JAADVY010000466.1:0-16255 GCA_023336035.1 Pythium plurisporium
TTCCACTGGAATCTCAACGACAGTGCGTTACAGAGCCTCTCGGACGACGAGCGTACGTCGCTGTACCAGGTTTTCCGCTTTTACGACTCGTCGTTTCAGGGCGATGCACTGCCCGCGATCCACTTGGGACGATTTCTCGAGCTCCTGCGAGACGCGCAACTGCTCGCCAGCGACGACAGCGATCATGGCGACGACGAGCTGCGGCCCCAGACCGTCGAGAGAGTGTTTGCACAGGCCGTACTGGGGAAATTGCGCACGTACCTGGACGCTGAAGAGGAGCCGGCGCTCACGTTTCAGCTTTTCAGCGGAGCACTTTTCCACTGCGCGATGCTCAAGTTCCCCGACGTCTCACCGCCTGAGCAAGCGTTCCGTCAGCTCGTAGATACCTTGCTGGCGCTGCAAACACGTGTGAGCGGGGGCTTCTCCTCCGGATCACGGGGGCTCGTCCAGCACGCCGAACACGCAGCGATCTCGTCGTGGAGCGTGCACGATCTGCATCCGGACAGCCACGCCGGGCCAAAGCAGGCTTTTCTTGACCGTCAAGTCTTTCAGCAGGTCGTCGCGGGGCTCTGCCACGATAAATTTCTTGACGAGCAACACCGCGAGCGGTTGCAAGACCTCTATGACGTTCCTGACGAGATCACGAGCCACTTCAACGCGGACACGATTCGCTACATCACGCAACGGTTCCGCACGTTTGATGTGTTCGAGAGAGGCGTGCTCCCGAGAGACGAGCTGTTTGCTCTCCTGTCGGGCATGGCGAAGAAACTCGAGATCACCGACGTGTACGAAGTGCTTGCTGTGATTTTGGCAGGGGAAATCGGCGACCGCAAGCAGCTTCCTCGCGGCTCACTCGTGCTGTCTGCACCATCGAGCGTCAAGCAGGTCTCACTGGCTCAGGTGATCCAGGCGCTTCATGTTTGTCGCCGCGCACGCACAGCGTCATACCATGCCAGCCACGCGAGTCCAAACCGAAAAATTGGCGGCGTCGCAGCCGCCCATTCCAACCAAACCACAGCGGATACGACCGGCGGTCCAGCAGCAGAGAGTACGACGGGAGGTGCTGCCGGCAAGAAATCCAATGGTCACCATGGGACGGGTAATCGCAAGGTATCCCCGGACAAACGAGCTGTGAAGAGCAAAACGGGCGCTTCGGCTCAGCAACACAAGCACGCGTCACCAACGAAGAACGCTTCGAAACCAGCCCATCCAGCTACAGCACAGCAGCAACTTGCTTCTCCATCAATGACGAAACGCAACGGAATGGCACCGAAGAAGGAGAAAAAGGCATCGACGGTTGATCCGGGCCTGTTGCGACGCCTGTCCAAGATGAGTGCAGCGTCATCGAGCGAGGCGAGTACACTCCACGCCACCCAGGACAACGACGACGACGCGGACGGCGTGCTCCGACAGGACTCGTTCCGCAGCGCGTCGTCTTCGTCCTCGGGGTCGGCGGTCAAGGTACCGACCGGAAACGAGTCGATGCTGCCGAGAGTAACAACGGGCACTCGTGAGTCGTGGTCGGTTGCGGCTCCTCGGCAGGACGACCTCGACACTCGAACCAACGAGGACGTCCATCCGATAGCCCAGCGGATTGCACCCAAGCACGACCCGCCGAGCCTCACGCTGCGCATGTTCCACACGTTCGAGACGACGGCGTCTCTCGCAGCTCTTGGCTCCACCTACTACGATGGCTCGATCTGCGTGTCGATCGCGCTGTACTTGACCCCGCCACCGCCGCGGATCATCGTCGCCCAGGGAGTGTACTTTGCCGAGAACGGCAACCGCGACGAGGTCTGGGACCGCGAGATCCACGTCGTCGACGCGAAGCTGCCGCTCGAGGCGGCGATCGTCGCGCTTCGAAAGCTTGTCGACACGCAGGAACGCGTGGGGTTTCGCCTCGTGCCGGAGCAGCCCCAACGGGACGCGATCGCGCGCGTGCTCGGGGAGATTCGCGACGCCGCGTGTCCACGCTACGCGGCCGCGCTGCACCGCCCAAAGAAGATTACGTACACGACCTCCAACGACGACAAGCACACGTCGTTGGACCGAGCAAGCACGCGCGTGCGGCACCGGTCGTCAACGGATTCGCTCACACGACTCGGCGACGTGCAGTTGCAGCACGCGCTCACGCTGAAGAAACGCGACGCGAACGCGCGGCAGGAGCGAACGACTCGAGGTGACCACGCACTGCTAGTAGAGGCAGCCGGCCTCCATGCTGCTGCCTCCCCTCGTCCACGAGGACGACGCGACTGCGCGCGGCGGTCACGCGAGCGCGAGCCACCGGACGAGCGGCTCGCTGCCACGCTCGGTCTCGACCACGCGTCCCAGGACGCGTGGATCACCGTGTTGAACGAGCCGTCGCCCCCCACAAAACCCACTCTGCGTGCGAGCCAGTCGCTGCCGGTGCTCCCACGGCGCCCGCCTCTGCTGGCTGGCCACACACGAACGAAAGGCTGCTGATACGAATCATCACAAGCTGTGGGATATCCCGATCGACAGCCCCCACGAATCACGGCCGCAGTTGAATAGGTTCCATTCTACGGAGCTGCGGTGCCGAATGGATGACTGGGCGTTCCCAGCGACAGGGCCGTGCAACTGGTCCACCGGGACAGAACCGGTTCTGGAACCGTGTCCGTACATGACCTTATGTCAAATCCACTCGTCTTTCACCACGTCGCAACGATTCGTATCTCGCCCATGGGGATTCGTACCATCCAGCTTGCGACGATTCGTTCTCGAGGATAAAACCACCCCTCTCCGACGAAAAGTCCTCTCCCACGGGATAGAGTATCATCACCGCATCCATCACATAATACTTGGGATTCTGTTTTCCATCGTGTCTTTCCGGCTCCCACGGGTTTGGTTGGCTGACTCGGTCAATACGTATTCAGTTTCCAAGGTCGCTGGGTCTCCACTTTCTCTTCCCCCAGCCGGACGATTCGCGGACCAACGCATTAGATCTCACAGGTCCCACGTGCTCTCTTGACCTGGTTGATCCAGCATGGAAGACCATCATCACTTGGCCTCCCGCCACCCACTATGATGCCCCCGAGTCGGGAGAAGGTCTCCCCCATCCCCTCGCGGCAAAAATCGTTGGATTGTCGTGCGGGCTTTGGATGGTCTGCTGTTCCTCACACCAGCTGGTCGGCCGAGCCCCGCCAATCACCACGCGCCGTTCGTCGCGTGATGAGTTCCCACGCCCGCCAAATACGAATCGCCGCCACAAGACAATAGTACCGTACTGACGCACACATGGACCCTTCCAGGACCTAACCGGCCGGCCTTCCCCTCCACACCTCCAGTCGGCTTCTCGCAACGCATATCCGGATACGTCGATGGAGCCACCACTCCACTGCCGCTTCGCACGCCGCGGCTGCGCGCACGACGACGCGCTGTTCAAACCGGCGTACCAGCGCGTGAACCGCGCGCGCGGCACCAAGATCTTGCGGTGCTTCCCGCACTGCTGTCCGTCGCATATCCCACGCAGCTACTGCGGCGCGACGATCGAGCTGCGTGTCACCGGTGCGAAAACGGTCTCCGAGACCGAGCTGCTCGTGTTTGCTCGCTTCCGCCAGCGCGACGACGCGCGCGAGCTGCGCGTGGGCGACCGCGTCGCGTGGGCGGCGATCGCACGCGGGCTGCAGTCGTCGGCGAATACCAAAGCGCCGTGGATCCCGTCGCGGGTCCGCGAGCCCGCCGATCAAAACCATTCCCACCATTCCCACGGGCGCGCGTTTGAAGTGAACCCGGGCCGCCGTTGGTACTACGCGTGGGACAGCAGCAAGAACAGCGCCACGCGCGCGACCAAGCACGTGCTCGAGGCGTTTGTGTTTGTCCGCGAGCTCGGGAACCCCGACACGTTGCGCTGCGTCGCGACGGTCACATCGCCGAGCTTCACATTGGTCTCGTTCCGTCGCGTGTCGGCGTCCGAGACGGCGCGGATCGCCGAGGAGCTCCAGGACCACGCGGCCGTGCGCTCGCCCGTGCGCACACGCGAGTCGCTACGGCCGTCGCTCCGCGTGCTCATCAAAGACGGCCCGACCGAGGCGCGTCCAGCGTCGAGTCCACTCGACCATTCGCCGGTGGCCGCAAGCCGCTCCGTTGACCCGCTGGATGTGCTTTTCCACGTCGCGCAGCAGTACCCGATGAGCGAGGCCACGCTGCTGCTGCCGACATGGATGACACGGAGCGAGCCACACCACTCGTGTCCCTCCAACCGGGCAAGGCAGTACGCTGCACCACCGCTGCGGTCGCTTCGGGCTGTCGCGTCCCACGTCGTGTGGTGGCTTCGGATCGACCGTGAGACGCAGGCGGCGTGGCGCGAGCACACGCGACGTGGTGCGCGAGTGCTGCTCCACGTCCACACGCTCCGTGTGTGCCACGACACGTGGATGCGGTGGCTGTACAGCCACGTCGAGTGCTTTCTCGCGACGCTCGAGCAGCCGCCGCTCGCGGAGCTCGCAACCGCGCTTGCGTCGTGCGGCAGCATGCCTCCGTCAGCAACCGACTCGCACTGCTTCAGCTGGCGCCGCTTTGTGGCCCAGGCCCGAGAGGTGTTTACGGGCGTCGCGCGGCCACGCCCCGTCGCAACCGACCGATTCTCCACTCAGTCCCCGTGGCGATGTCCGCTGGAACTCGTCCAGGTGGCGTCGCTGACGGAGCAGCAGCTGCTGACATCGCTCCATCACACCCACGCTCCTCCGCAGGCGATGCCGAGCCTATCCGTCACCGTGCTTTTTGCGTTCTGGCAACAACTGAGCCACCTCCACATCGACTTGAACCTTTCCAGCTCCCCGAACGAGCTCACGCTCGTAACGCCCTCGTCGCGGCAGGAGTCGTCCACTCTGGCGATGCGGCTGCTGCTGGACAATCGGCATCGCGTATGCAACGCACTCCCAAACGGCGAGGCGACGGGCCGCGCGGGATTCGCTGGCGACTACATCGCCTCGCAGCGGCGCGACGGCTCCCTCGAGATCGACTTGTTCGCGTGGCCGACCGCGTCCTCACCCACACGTTGGCGCTGGACGCTGCGACGCGAGTCGCTCGCATGGGACCGACTGGACGTCCAGCTCACTGTGAGCATGGCGGAGCTTCGAGGTCCCCACCGAGAGGACTCCGTGACGTGGCCGATTCAGGAGAAGCTCGCTCTCGTCACGGGCTGGCGAGATACCTACCGTGTGCTCATGCCGTACAGCAGATACTGTGCATAGCATGTCCGTGAATGATGCTCATACGAATGGCGAGGGCGTCAACTAAAACCTAACTAGTCAATCGATTTCGCCTCCGTGTATAGTCTGGTATCCAAAGCAGCTGGAGCTGCAGTCTTTCAACGCGTACTGTACTACACCGTGGACTGTTGGTTCATGTCTCGACTCTCGAGCGGTCGTATGTACTGACTTCTCTCCTCCACGATTAGCACAAGGACCAGCCAGCGGACCGTCCGCAGCTGAGAGAGGGCGGGAGAGATCCAGGGCCATCCGCTTCCATTCCCTGGACGTGTCTCACCGCTGTACACATACGCACGACGCTCCTCTCGGTGGTGGACCATTGCCAGGGAGTGAGCAGCCAGGGTGGAGGAGGGCAGTCCTGACTGACCAGCGTGTGGGTGTGTGCAGGGAGTCGGTGCCACGGACGTCGTCCGTGCTTCAAGCCTCGTCTGGGAAAAGTCCAGTGCAGCGGCGTGTCGCGGGGGGAGATCGGCATTGAGGGGCGGCTGATGATCAGAGAGGACAGTCCGGCATTGGGGAGATGGGGATCAACCATGCCAACTCAGTAGGGGGGGCGAAGCGAGCGCCTACAAACTGCAAGTCAAAACCCGGCGGCACGCATGGGAAGGCCACGCCACCTCCGCACGGTCTCTGGAGCCGCGACATGCGAAGTCAAAAGCAAAGCGTTACAACGGCGACCTGCTCAACGAGCCTGCCGAGCGATTAGCCAATGGGGATCATCCAAGATTAGCAGCGGACTTTTTGTCTAGAGAGGGAGGGGAAGGAAGAGTGGCCTCTCGTGCGGAGGGGGAGGCCACCGAGCCACGACAGAGTAGACCGGAGAGGTCGCATACCACTGCGCGCTCTCTCTCTCTCTCTCTTCGGCATCCCACAGTCTCCCAGTCGGCGATTTCTTCCGCTCGGCCACGACGTGGCTCTCGCAACTCAATGGACCCGTCCATCTCGCTCTCGGCTCGGCCGATCGCGTGTCGATTCTCGCGGCGCGGCTGCGCGCACGGCGACGAGCTGTTCAAGCCGCAGTACCAACGCGTGAACCGGTCCCACGGCACCAAGATCCTTCGGTGCTTCCCGCATTGCTGTCCTCGCCACATCGCCCGCAGTTATTGCGGCTCGACCATTGATCTCCAGGTCGACGTCTCCCCGGCCGTCGACGCCTCCCAGCTGCGTGTGTTTGCTCGCTTCCGGGAACGCGACAACGAGCCGGCGCTCCGCGTGGGCGACTGCCTCTCGCTGGACGCGATCACCAGGGCACTGCAGTCGTCATCGCAGACCAAGTTACCGTGGATTCCCTCACGGATTGTCTCGACCGCCGACACACTCGCGTTCGAGATCAACCCGAGTCGACGATGGTACTACCCGTGGGTCAGCGGCAAGAACAGTGCGCGGCGAGCGACGCTCCACATGCTTGAGGCCTTTGTGTTTGTCGAGCGACAGAGTGAATACGGCGGTGACGGGAGTGCCTCGCTGCAGTGCATCGCGACGACCCAGTCCCCGCCGTTCACATTGATCTCGTTCCGTCGCGTCGATCTCCACGAGGAAGAACGGGAGTCCGTGAAACTGCCGTCCGTGGAGCCATCCATCAGCCCGCACGGTGGCACGCGTCAGTTCAAGCAGGAAGAGACCACTTTGGCCATTGACGTCGCCAAGCCCGAGAAGTTGCTCGTGAGGCCACCCCCACGGAGCAAGCCCCTGCGGGGGTCCCACTACTTTTCGGACTTGCTGGGCGATGTGTTTGCCTTCGTGCAGCAGTACCCGATCGACCAAGTCAAGCCATTCATTCCGTTGTGGACGACGCTCACGGAACAGGGCCACGCTGCGACCATCGCGCCTCATGATAAAACACTCGACGCCGAGGCCCTTGCGGCCCATTTGATCTGGTGGCTCACGCAGAACGCCATCGTCCAGCAGGGCTGGTTGGACCACGTACACCAGGGCACGCACGTGCTCTTGGATTTGGAGTCGCTCGAGAGGTTGTTCAAGCAGTGGATGCAATGGCTCGAGCCGCACGTCGTCGCGTTTGTCGCGACGCTCAGCCACATGAACGTCTTCCGTCTGCGCTCGCTGGTCGCGAATCGCCTCTCGCAACGATCCTCACGATCGTGCCCCCGTGCTCACATTTTTGATTGGCGTAGCTTCGTGGCTCAGATTCGGCAGACGGTCGTGTCGCAGACGACCCGACTCGCACTCCACTGGGCGCCCACCAAGGCAGCCTGGGTCTGCCCTCTCGCTCAGGTCGGTGTCGCATGGGCGAATCAGGTGAGTCCGCATGCGAGCGACGACGAATCGTTCGACCACGTTTCGACACTCGCGCTGTTCGCGTTCTGGCAACAGCTCCACCACGTGCAGATCGACCTCGACACGTCCTGCTCGCCCCATGAGCTTCGAATCACCTCGGTACGCAGCGTCGGGTCGCCGATGCGACTCTTGCTCGACAATCGATTCCGGTGGTGCAATACGCTCCCAAGTGGAGAGTCTACACACAGCGAGGCGCTCCCGGCGGCTCAGTTTATCGGTGATTATGTCGCCGCGTATCGTCGAGATGCAAGTGTCGAGCTCACGTTCTTCTCGTGGGGACTGGAGACGGCGTCCAAGTGGACATGGCGATTCCGTCGCGAGGACTTGGCAAGCGACCGCCTCGACATGGAGATCATTATCGGATGGGGGAAAGTGGGTCAGCGGTATCTAGCCCATGGCGATGACTTGATGACCCGGCCGATCAAAGACAAGCTCGATTCGGTCGCGAGTTGGCAGGAACAGTTCCACATTCACCTCCCGTACAGGAGGGTTGCCTCGGCACCATGAGGCAACTCAGCACAGCTTGCAGAGTGACGCGTGTTGGTGTGTAGATGTTTGAAAGTTCAATATTCAAGTGTTAGAAGTGCGTTTGCTAACGGTTGATAAAATGTTCAACCAACTTCGTCCAGACTTCCGAGGTAGTCCTCAGGAACCTGCATGGGATCAGGTCGGCAACGAAAATGCTGTGAGGGGATCGTGGCATGCGATTTACGTGTACTATGGCGCAGTGATGACATGCTTTGGTGAAATGAATACGCACAACTCCGAGTGTTCTCAGAGGAGAGACTACAAGATGCACCGCCCGACCCGCAAACACTTCTGCTCTGCAAGGCTCTTTGCTGTATCCGTGACGTGGCATGTAATACTCTGAAAATTTCGGTTCATAAGGAGCTCGTGGCGGAAGAAGACCCCGCCCTACTAAATCAATAGTATCGCTTCAGATTCTGTCCGAAACATATTTAGTAGTACTGTTTTAAACCATATGAATGGCAAGAAAACCCAAAAAAGAGATATCAGATAGCATACAAATTTCTTGTGAAGCACGCACCATGGGTTCTTTTAGTATCGCAGGTGGGACCCAGCACACGAATCTGTCGTCGCTGTTGTGATTGGCTCTGCCGAAGACAAATGAAACGACACACCTGCGCTTTCGTGTCCTGATCTCCTACGGAATCAAATACCGTACGGCTGAAGCCACTGACGTGTCGCACGAGCCACCACACCTCTCGCGTCTGGTCCCAAGTTTGGTTTTCACTGATCACTGGTATAACCGCTGTTGTAGCAGGCATTTGCGTAGTTCGTGTTTTTTTACATGCTGAAGTTTGTTCAACCCTTTGAATACTGGGATCAGATCAAAACTGTACCGTACCGGTACTGCAATGTCTTCCAGGATTGTCTACACACTAAGATACTAGAATTGTCGTCTCCGCTCTGCCCTGTTTATGGTGTGTGGATCTCAAGCCTGCAAAAAACGGTTGACAAATCACACATTTGGTGGTAGACTCAATTCCCTCTCTCCATACAACTCACTAAAATACAGTATGCGACACTCTTTCTCATGTTGCTCTTGATTTGCTTGGTCCATGCGCTTGATGATCGATGGCGCGGGAGATTGCACGAGAGGAATATGCACCACCTCCTTTCGCTTACTCCAGATCGTTGGCTCAACTGGGTATTAGGTCGTTCTCACAGCAAGCAATTGCGATCAATCGTTTTCGTACTGATGCAAATAGTCCCTCCCCCTGACTACACACGAAAAATGTACGGCATGCGTGACTGTTCTCATATACCTTACTTGATGATATCCCACAATGGCCGCAATCGCTTCGCAGGCCGAACCGAAACTTCGGCGAGAGCACCGTCCACCTGCGGCTCCTCACAGACCTCTGCCCGTCTGTGGTACGTGGCGCGCACACTGTACACGTCGTTCCAGGCGCGAATCGAGCCCACACGATCGTGCACAGCGCGGCACGCGAGCCCATCGACTCGACCAATGTCGATCGACCCCGTCGATACGGTCATGTCGACCGCGAGATCGAGTCCGGCCACTAGCTGAGCGCGATGGAACTGCCACTGCCAACGATACGCGTGGTCCGTGGTCAGCGACTGGGCCGATGGACTCGACAGCCACTCGTCAGTCGGCCACGAGTAGCAAGCCACGCGGATCATGCCATCGTCCGCGAGAGTCCCCACGTAGTCTCCAAAGCACTGGTCGCCCAGCACCGCACTGCGCGCGAGTGCCGAGGCGCCATCGGGGAGTGCGTTGAAGCACCGCATCTTGCCGTCCAGCACGAGCCGCGTGGCCTCCGTGCGGGGCAACAGACTCGTCGTACTTCGTCGCGAGCGAAGCTCCAACGTTCTCGTGGCGAGAGTCAAGTCCACGCGAACATCGCTGAGCTGTTGCCAGAACGTCATCGCGGTCGTCACGGCGAGATACTCGATGGGCTGATGGTGCACTGTCTGTACGATCTGAGCGGTGCGTGGACTCCACGCCGTATGCACACGCAAGGTTTCGATCGACCGCAACGAGCAGATCCAGTCGCCGCTGATCGTCTGTGGCTCGCCACCTCCACCCACCCGAAAACGCACACACACGTTCTCTTGCTGGAGACCAAGACGTGGGCGTCGGGAGGCATCGGACACCGCAATCAGTCGTGCACGCGCGACGAAATTCTCCCACGTGAATGGATGCGTGCGTTGTCGTCGCGGGGAGGTGTCGGGAGCACGACGAGGCAGCAGCGACGACGACGACGAGAACGCACGCCACGAGCTGCCACACCGCGTGAGGAACCGGTCCGACGCGTCCACGAGCCATCGCATCCACTGGTCGTAACACCGTTCGAGCGAGGCAAAGTGCTGCAACTGCGTGGCCGCTTGGGCGGCAAACACCTCCAGTGTCGCTTGCACCGTCTCGTCCATCAGCAACCAGAACGCAAAATTGCCGTCCACATCGCCCAGGCTCGAGGGCTGCAACGCACGCCGCGGCGCGGGCTGCCGCTTGCTCCAGTACGGAATCAACGTGCCGAACTCGCGGAGCTGAGACTGTCGCACGCGCTCAAAGAGCTGACCAAGAATGGTCTCGATACATTGTGTGTCGGTGGGTGGAGGTAGAGTCGGAACCGCCGAAGCGGGTTGCTTGTGAGGACGGCAGCTCGCAGGATCCGAAGACGTCGTTGCGGTCAGCAGGATCGGTGACGATGCCTGGCTTCGGCTTTGGCTTTGCTCGTCGCTTGCTGAGACCTGTGCGAGCAGCGACGCTTCGAGAGGAGAGAGTTGCTTGGAGGGCGAGCCGCGATCGGTCAGCTTCCCGCATCGCCGGAACGACGTGATCGTAAACGGCGTGGAAATCGTCCGCGCGACGATGTGGCCGCTGGTCCTCGATCCGCTGTGGTCCACATACACCGCGTACGCCTCGAGCACGTGGGCCGTGTGCCGCTGCGAGTTGGTCTTGCCGCTTCGCCACGAGTAGTACCACCGGCGTGCGGCATTCAGCTCAAACGCCCACGCGTCGGACTGGCCGTCTTGGCGGATGCGCTGGCTCGAGATCCACTCGCCGTTGGGCGTCGTGGGCGACTGGAGCGACGCCTCGATCGCGTCCAGCGACACCTCGCTACCGATCGCGAGCCCGTCGTCGTCGCTTTTCACGAACCGAGCAAATACCACGAGCTCGCCGTGGCGCGCGAGCTCGCTCTGGTCGATCGCATTGCTGGAGCCGACGGGGGAACCGACGGACGACACCCGCACCGAGAGCGAGCCGCCGCAGTAGCTCCGCGGCTGGTGGCTCGGGCAGCAGTGTGGGAAGCACCGCAGGATCTACAACGACCATAGCAATATCATCCAGTGCGATCGAGTTAACACTTTTTTTCCGCGAGCGTCGCGTGGTGGTGGCCGCACCGCGCTCCGTTGGTGGATGTTGCGTACCTTGATGCTGTTGAGGCGGTTCGCGCGCTGGTAATGCGGCGCGAAAAGCGGCGTGTGCGTGCAGGTGGGCGAGCCGACGAACTCGCAGCGGAAGGGACCGAGTCGCGTCGGTCGCTTGGTGCCTGCTCGCATCGACAGGAAGACAACGGAGACCGAGCGAGCAGTGCGCGACTGTACGGGAGATTTGGCGAGTGAGCAAATTGGTGTCAAAGAGCGAGAGCCCCACTGGGTGTGTCCGTGTGGCTCGTGCAAAAAACAAAACGACGTCCCTGCAGAACCTAATACTGTTCCCATTCGCGCCGACGGACAACGACAAGAAGACTGCTGCGGTGAGCCTGTTTAAATGCATATCCTCGAACAGTGGTCTGTGTATCGCGGGCGATCCCCCTCGCAACCCAAAACCCGCCCGTGGGACTGCGTGATCGTGCCGTTCGCCTTCCGGAACGAATCATATGGGTGGAGGGCCAGTTGATTCGTTCAGGAAGGCGAACGAAGTCCACAAAGACTCACTTGTCGGGTGTGCAAAAGGTTCCCGTCCTGTCCACTGCTCGTCGTCATCAGCTCGTTCGCCTACCCGAACTCATCGGCTCGACGGGAGACAAGAGCAAGCTGCATCCGGCCACGGGCGAGGAGTCCTCGACCCAGTTGAGGGGGCGACAACGTCGGAGACAGCCAACGCGAATGAAGACAGCTCGCGAGTGGCAATCAATGGAATGGTAGACAGAAGCATCCCCCCATCGTCCGCTTGGCGTGCGAGTTGCTCACGGGGAGTAGCAAGTGTGTTGGTATGATATCTAATAGTAGACCTTGCGAGTCGCTTTCCCGTTACTGGAGCGTCTGGTGAGCGCACGCGAGCGCGAATGGGTTGCGCGAGGGGTGGAAAGCCGCTTTTCCGCACTCCCAAGGTCCTCGTCCCGACCAGAGCGGCCAGATGGGCTGTGGTCAAATATTGCCATTCCCATCGGTCGGTATACTGAAAATAAACCAATCAAAAAAAGAGTGTGTGACTTGAGCAACGAAACCCAATCCATCAGCCATCCCCGTGAGGAGACCGTGCGCCGATGGTCGTGGCGTTGTTGTGGGGTTGTCTCTCGCTGTCTTCTCCGACGTGGCCAAGTCGAGTCGAAAAACTCGTGGACAAAAACGAGCGCGCCACAAGCCAAGGCAACGGGTTTCCAGTGGAGTGGAAACTTTCCACTCCACCACTGCACCGGCTCACCAAGAAAACGATCCGTACATCACCACACACGCCCCAACAAAGACGTAACTTCCTATTTTTTCGCATCGAGTGGACGTGGTCGTCTACTTGAAGAAGGCGTTCGCGAGCTTGCTCTGGAAGTTGGACTTGAACGGCACGTTCGCGTCGCCAAAGTCGGTCGACTCGAGCGCGTTGCGGGCCGCGTCGGTCATTTGCTCCCACTGGATCAGCGGCTGCTGCGCGCCGGTCTTGGTGGTGAAGCCCATCTCGTGGTTGATGGGCCACGACGACGAGTAGCTGATCTTCATGCCGACGCCGTTCACGAGGTAGCTGCCGTCGGCCGGGTAGGACTTTTTGTAGCCGCTGTGGGCCGACGCCGAGATCGCGACGATCTTGGCCGACGCGGCATTGTCGAGCCACACGATCGCGTTCTCCCAGTCGTGGCGGTGGCCCAGCCCCGTACTTGGCTCATCCTTGGGGAAGTACCACGCGTACATGATCGCGTAGTATCCGTTGTAGGTCCCCGACCGCGAGTAGACTTGGGCCTTGTTACGGTCGCCGCAGTTAGCGGCCGAGCCGCCACTGGGCTTGAGACCACCGCTGGTGTTGCCAGACGCATCGACGGCCGGGTACGGCTGGCACCCATTGACGACGTCGAGGTACGGCTTGAAGCGCACGGCGAGTTGCTGGGCCGAGTTAGCCGACGCCGGCTGGGCCCACACAGGGACAGCGTCGTGGTTGAGCACGGCACCGCTGGCCGACGCGAGGCCCACAGCAGCAAGGGCGAGGGCGAGGAACGAACGGACCATACTGGCGCTTGGCTGGAGATAGCTTCGGGTCTTGGCTTGTGACAGGTGAATTGAAGAATGACGGAGTGAGAAGGCCTCAACGGACTCGTACTGCTCGCCTAGCCGACAGTCGATAACGTGATTCAGGCTCTGTCTTTGAAGGAATCAGCCTGTTTCGTAGGCTTGCACATCACGAGTCAAGATCGGCAGAGCACAAGATCGCGCACGCAGTTGCGTCTTCGAGATTCTGCCTCGTACTCCATGTAAGGAAGACCTGCGCCGTGTTGACGTGAGATGCAGCAGGACGCAGACGTGACCGAATGGTCAACGCTGAAAGACTACCTGATCGTTCTGAATCTCCACCGAGAAGATTCCAAAGTGGATGGACAAAAATGTGACCTCAGTGTCCGTTCACCTTCGCACCAAGATTCGAGCAGATCGTCCACCCACGGCTCAACAAGAAGCGACAATCGAATCTGCGGCTCTGATGGGCAAAACGAGGTGTGTGTTCTAGATGAGAATGTTGGCTACATACACATTCACACTGTACGTCAACGCGCTGGTTACTTGAAGAACGCCTTGGCGAGCTTGTTCTGGAAATTGGACTTGAACGGCACGTCGGCGCTGCCAAAGTCGGTGGTCTCGAGCGCGTTGCGGGCCGCGTCGGTCATTTGCTCCCACTGGATCAGCGGCTGCTGAGCGCCCTGGGTCGTGGTGAACCCGAGCTCGTGGTCCAGCGGCCACGACGACTTGTACGAGATCTTCATGTTGACACCGTTCACAAGGTAGCTGCCGTCCGCCGGGTACGAGGTCTTGTAGCCGCTGTGGGCCGACGCCGAGATCGCGACGATCTTGGCCGACGCGGCGTTGTCGAGCCACACGATCGCATTCTCCCAGTCGTGGCGGTGGCCGATACCCGTGCTTGGTTCGTCCTTGGGCATGTACCAGGAGTACATGATCGCGTAGTATCCGTTGTAGGTCCCCGACCGTGAATAGACTTGGGCCTTGTTGTGGTCCTTGCAGTTAGCGCTCGAGCCGCCACTGGGTTTGAGGCCACCGCTGGTGTCGCCCTGGGCGTCGACGGCCGGGTACGGCTGGCAGCCGTTCACGACGTCGAGATACGGTTTGAAGCGGAGAGCGAGCTGCTGCGTCGCGTCGGCGGGCGCAGGCTGGGCCCACACAGGGACGGCGTCGTGGTTGAGCACGGCGGCGTTGACGGCGGCGATGGAGGCGACGAGAAGCGTGAGCGTCGAACGAAGCATGATGGCTGGGAGGGCTCGAGGGAGAAGAAGGGTCTTGCGTCGTGCGAAGAGGATTGGAGAATGAGCTGTTCGGTGAGGTGGGGCGAAGGAAGAGTGGTCAGCGGCAAAGATACCCATTACACAACTCCACTGTATCCTTGCTGCGATGGGGCGCTCGCTTGTGAGCCAGGGCGTGTCGCACTGTGAGGCTGTCACCTCCCCATGGAGGCTATCATCTCATCATGACCAGCACTGTCCCCAGGATTCTCAGCTCATGATTGGGGCGAGTTCGTGCTACACACTGAGAGGAATCATCTGCTCTTCAAGAAAAATATGCAAACGACTGCTCGTCTTGGCAACTTGCCTCATCGAGGGGATCAGATCCACTGAAATAAGTTCAGAACAGGTCAAGAAACCGGACCGGCTCAGCAAAACGTTCACGGCGAATGGGAAACTGGTTAGAAACGTAACACTAATACTGTAGCTGTATCAGCTACCGAGCTACTTGAAGTACGCCTCGGCCAAGTAACTCTCAAAGCCCGAGCGAAACGGCACGTGGGCCGAGCCAAAGTCGGTTGTTTCCAGCGCGTCCCGCGCCGCCTGCGTGAGCTGGTCCCACTGGATCAGCGGCTGCTTGCTACCACTCGAGGTCGTCAGTTCGAGTGCGTGGTTCGCCGGCCAGATCGACTTGTAATTGATCTTGGCACTCACGCCGTCCGCGATGTATTTGCCATCCAGTGGGTACGACTTCTTGTAGTCGCCATGGGCCGAGGCCGCAACAGCGACCAGCGAGGCCGTCGCCGGGTTGTCGCTATCGAGCCAGACGACAACGTTTTCCCAATCGTGGCGATGGCCGAGACCCGTGCTCGGCGAGTCCTTCGGCATGTACCACGAGTACATGATCGCGAACGCGTCCTTGTAGACGCCCGTGCGCGCGTACACTTGGGCCTTGGACTTGTCGTTGCACGAGCCATCGGACGCACCGGTCTGGCGAAGCCCGGAGCTGGTGTTGCCGTCGGCGTCGACGGCCGGGTACGGCTCACAGCCGTTGCCAATACGGAGTTGCGGCTTGAACTTGACCGCGAGGAACTGCCGTCCATCGGTAGGTGCCGGCTCGGGCCACACGGGGATCTGGTTGTGGGGAATCACCGCCGCATTGGCCGTGACGAGACTTGCTACGACGCCACAGAGCAAAAGACCAAGCGACTTGGCCATGATGGTCTTGTTGCGTGGGGTGCTTCGGAGCAAATGAGAGAATGCCATCACTCAACACCGGGTCGGAGAGAAAGAGAGCAAGTGGTGAAGAGGTTCCTACCTACCGGGGTGATTGCGCCCAATAGTGAGAGGAAGTGGGTCCATCCTTGGCGTGGTTCTGAGAACAGCAAACACGGGACGAAAGCCATGCAACCGATCCGGCTGTCGCCACGCGGCGCGTGAGAGCCATCGCCCCGTCGTGGTCGTGCGCGTTGTGTGGGCGCAGGGATTCGTGGAAGATTGGGTGTGTTTCCGAGTCGAGCCACGAGACGAGCAGAACCGTGTGGTGAGAATGTTTGGACTCAGATGGTGCCATGTGTTGAAAAA
>JAADVY010000467.1:0-16240 GCA_023336035.1 Pythium plurisporium
ACAGCAACCACACGCAACGACTGGGAGCAGCGCACGCGCAAAATGTGCGTACAAGGTCCGGCGCGGCGCCTGTAAGACGGAAGGACACGGCGTCTCGGGCTGTTATTTTGGTGCTCTTCTCCCCATTGCATTTTTACAATTTTGTCAGAAAGATGGGAAAAATTCGCAAATTTAAACATTTTCAGCAAGCACTGACACCCCCTAATACTCATCTCAACGTTGCCACGGATGCTGACGACGATGGCTTGGGAGAAACAGAACAATCGAAAAGCCAGCAGATCTCCAGTAGGTACAGGTGGCGCCCACCGGAAGGAGCTAGTTTCTACATTACTATCAATCAATCAAGAGCCCCTGGCGTGTGCACGAGGAGCCACCGCGATGGATTTTGTATGCGGTAGTGCAGCATGCGTTGTTCTCCGGTGCATGGTGAGATTGTGAGACCGGCGTTTGGTACGTATCGGCACCATTCCAAATGCTGGGAACAGTCCACGTCTCTGCTATGAAACGTTGGATTGTTTGGTACGTGCTCACCAAGCACAGAGGCACTCTCTACGGCACAATCTGAATGGAGGGAGTCCACTCTTTCTGTAATTATCTTGATCACTTTGATCAAGTACGAAGCGATTGATCTTGATGAACTACAGTTTCTCTCCCACAAAGTACGAGGATCCTTGAAGAGAGGCATGCATCTCAAGTGAAGCTGGATGGCCTCGGTCTTCGTGCGCTCCCTGGCGCTGGCCGGCGTGCCCGATGCGTCCTGCGTGGTCAATGCATCCAGGACGCCTGCCGACGGCACATTCGCGGTCTCCAGCCGACACGAAGGCGTCATTCAGGTGTACGCTGCCTCGTGCGCCGCGCTGCTGCACGAGTTCGCGACGATCCACCCCCGCGTCCACGCGCTCCACTACACTAGCTTCTCCGACTCGTTGGTGACTCTCGAGAGCGATCGGCTTGCTGGTCAAGATGAAAAGGATGATGGCGATGAAGAGACGTTCCTTTGCGTGTACCATGACTGGCGCGAACGAGACATGGTCCGAGGATACACTTTGCCGCTCGGAGTGCTCGACACGCCAACCACCAAGCGCAAGGCCGACTGCGTTGCCGTGTGCAGCTATACAGGGCGCGTCGTGGTAGCTATGGGATCGGCGTTGAACATATGGCAGTGCAGCCAAGGCTTCTTCGAGCACGTCATGGAGATCAAAGTCGACATGACGCAAGTCGACGCGTATCATGTTGTCGAGTACGTCGCGATCCATGGCATTTACGTTGCATTTGGTTCAGCAACAGAAGTGCGCGTGATGGAAGTCCATGTCCATAGTGTTGCAGAGGTGGAGAGCACGCCGGTTAATTCACAGATTGCGACGAGTCGCACATTACGAGTGCCACTTGCACGCCAAGAACCTGTGCAGCACATCGAGGGACCTGCGATCCCCGAGGACGATTTCAGCTGTGTTCACTTCGATGCGGAAGGTGATTCGATTGACTTCGACTCTATTCCTATTCCATTAGCATCTTACGGCGATGTGATGGAAGAGGGCGACTATCTTCATCTCCACGAGAAGTCGATGGTCGGAGAGAATGAAGAAACACCCGTGGTCCTGGACCGAACCGAAGCACAGCAGGAAGAGCTCAACCTCGCAGGATTGATCAAGATGCAGGATATTCGTGTGAACCAAGCGATGAACTATCATATCGCCGAGGGTGACGTTCGAATGATACTTCGTCGATACATCCCTCCGAGCCAGCGCATTCAGAGACTCAAATTTCTCCCAGAGACGATTGACAACCACGCATCTCTCGAAGCGAGAAGCTACACAAGATTGGTCGTTTGCACCATCGATCACGCGTTTCTCTACTACTTCCTGTCGATAGGGGCAGATGTGACGCGGAAGCGAATGGTGAGAAAGGTACTCGGGAAAGGAGACTTCAAGCGGCAAAGTTCCCTCTCAGTTCGCACGAGTCCAAAAAATGCAAGCTACCAAGAGGGAAAGGATGCATTTGACGTGGCTGTCAAAGAAGCTGAATCTGGCCGTGTCGTAATGCATTACGCATTCTCCAGTCCAGTGACTTCGATTACCGCCAACAGCTCATTTCTTTTTGTGACTACGTCCTCTTCACTCCAAGTCTGGTCAATTTGGAGTCCGTGCCATCATCTTGCAGCTGCGAGAACTTCAAACTCGCTGGTGGATCATGAGCCAACACAACCTCAGCTCATCAGCGTGGAAGCGCTTGGCCACGCCGTGTGTGACTCCGCAGCTTTGGATGCCTACGTGATCGTGCTTCCAAGTGAACGAGGTGTACACGCATTCGAGATGCGAGACCTTCTTCGAACGGCAAGTGCAGCGGCTGCAGAGCTACTACCAGCAAGCGAACTGGAGGAGCGAGGTTTAGCATCAAGCTACATGGAACAAATATCGGCTCCACCTTCAAGTATGCTGATAATTCAGCAGAGTCCACCCTCTGCCATCTTCTCGCTCTTACAGTCGAAGCAGGACATACGGCCACAAATCCGCATCGATATTCTTCTCAGTTTGTACTCTCTGTATCGCTATCGAGCTGATGTTGGGTCAAACTCGCTCGCAGAAGCAAACGAAATGCTTCATTCCAGGTCACGTATCGAAGCTCGTGAGGCGATGGCCATGGATTTGGAGAACCGTCTGTACGACCGACTCGCTTGTGACTGTGCTGCTGCGCTCGCCGCTGAGTTTACCCGAACTGAGATGCGTGACTTCGATCGAGCAGCGCTCTTCTTCGTCGAGTCTAAAGTGGCCCCGCGCGAAGTCATGCAGAGATTCCAAGAGCTCAGAGAAAGCGAACCCGAATACGACAGTCAAATTATCCAGGCAACGCACAAGTATCTTGAAGCTCGCGTATTTCAGACGAGGGATATGAGTACGCGGGGGCTCCACACGAAGCAGTCATTTGGACGATTATTTGGAGATGCGTTGAAGGATACCTTCACTCAGTCTGCCGTGGATCATTATGTCAAGCATGCCCCTGAACAGCTCCCACGACTGCTGATCGATTCAAATCTTGTTTGGACTTTACCAGATCTTCACTTTGGCTTCGAGTTGCTGGAATCTGTGAATGTGCGCGATATCGCGCTCGTGAACGTCGCGCATCTGGTGCTCGTGCTGCGAGCGCAGTCGTCATCTGAAGATGAGTGGGATTTTTGTCGCCAAAGAGATCCGTCTCTGTATGATTCTATGCGAAGCGTCTGCACATACGAGGCTTTGTGCGAAAGTGTTGACACCGTTACGCAGGAGGACGCTAAGGGTCTGATTCATCTGTGCGTTAGCCACCCAGATTTGCTCGTCACGAAGACTCCTCCTCAGGGACGGAACACTGCTTCTCCACTCTCTCAAGCTCTCTTAGCTCGCTCTCCTGTTACTCTTGTGCAAATTCTTGAGGCAGTGTTCGACAGTGCCATTAGTCGCCGCGAGTCAATTATCGGCAGCGTTATGCTTGCGGTGACGGCGATAGGCGAGGATATTCGTCTCTCCATCGATCGCATCGGTTCTCAGAACGAAGTTTCGACAACAGTGCACACGTCCACCCATACAACAGGACTCGGTCACTGCGTGCTTCTGCGCTTCGTGTGCTTCGTGTTGGACGCCTTCCCGCGGCTGCATGCTCTCGCTGAGAAGGACGAGCTGAGCGAAGACGATGAGGAGCTGCTCACAATACGTCACGTGCTGGCCATGGAGATGCTCCATATTTGTGTGGATGCTGTATTGGGTGGCCTAGCTGATCTGATTGGCGACGGTCAAGAAGATACACTAATTGCAATCCTTTCGACGACGGTGCCAAGTAAAAATTCGTCAGGATCAGGCCTACCCGAGTGGGAGCGTATGTTTTTGGAAACGTGGTGCATTCCAAAGACGATTACCTCTCTCACGCCAATAACGCGTGGTCTTCTCCAGCGAGCATTGAGTCTTTTGCACGAGCCGAAATCGCTCAATGCACACGATGTCTTGAAAGCTTTCGAAACCTCCCCAGCAAACGACTTCGGGCTTCTTCTGGTCCTACTCACGCTACCACAGGTGAACCGGTACGCTATTCACAGCATCCTTTGCTGGTAGTTGGGTGTTACGCTCATGGTTTCTTGTGTGTTTAGCACCGTGGATGGTCTTCGCTTGATCGCAGCGAGGGAGTCTTTCGTGGAACTATTCTTGCCTTACGGCAAGTGCTACTGCAGCACCCTGGAAGAATGGAAGTTCCTCATCAAGACCCTTTCCTCTTTGAGTGACGGAAGGATAGAGGTGAGCTTGGCCCGGGCCGGTCAAAGTTGTCGAGAAACTGATGTGCGGGTGTTGGGCTCTAGGCACTTGGCCCTTCGCGCTCTGACGAGCTGGGTGTGTTGGAGAGCGTGTTGAGCCATGTCTGCGCGACACTCGGACCCGAGGATCTCTTGGAGGTGTTGCCGGACGATGGCGACCTGGCCATGTTCATGGCCACCATCGAGGCGAGCGTGCGGCTTGAAGATGCTCGAGCTCACACCAAGAAAGATTCTTCCATTATGGCTTCATCATGACACACGAGTTTTGGTGGTCCATTTACGATAGGCTGAAATGAGTTGTTGTGAACGAATCAACTGGACTGAGCTGTCCGAACTGTGTTTTTTGATGCGACAGCCTGGGGTCTGTATTCGTTCTCATTGGTGGTGGAATCCACGTCGCACGACGCACGATCCACATCGAGTATCAACCCCCTACGTTGGAGAGTGGACCGCGTCAACTCTGCGACATGGGCCGCATCATTAGCTCACAGTTTACGGGCCTTGCGTCCAAATCGACATGGATCCAAATGCTCTGTGCCAACGTAATCAAGTGAGACCACAGTGAAGAGAGGAGACTGCGACAGCACGAACGGGCGGCGTGCAGGGGAAGGGGAACGTCGTCCACTTAGTGGATCCACTAAGTGGCTGAGGGGATCCCCCAATGATCCCCCAAATTCGTCCAGATCCCCACGAAAAGAAGTTGGGGAAAACGGACTCTGGTGGTCGACCGACCCCACCCCCGCACCCACGACGAGTCACACACAATCCATCAGACCCCAAAGGAACCAGACCCGGTCTCGGAGCCATGAACGCCAGCCGCCCCCGCGACGCCGCGCTCTCTCTCTACACGCCCTCGCTCTTCGAGGAGCTCCCATTCCTCTCCGTGCTTTACCCGTCGGAATGGGAGCGCCAATGGGTACGTGCTGCATTCTCGTCCGGCTCAAACTGCGCGGCCAGCTCACACGTTCTTGAATGCAGGAGATCTCATGGGAAATCGATTTTTGCTACCAAACCGTGCGCGAGGCAGTCCTGCTCTGCGCTGCGTACCTCGTCGTCTGCTTCGGCGGACGATGGGTCATGCGCGACCGTAAGCCGTTCGATCTTCGCATGTGAGTGGAGATATTCTTTCCATGGTTGAGTGCGTTGCTTGTTGCTGACGTGGTGGGGATCTGGGGATATCGTAGCCCATTGGCGCTGTGGAACTTGTCGCTGGCCACATTCAGCTTCATTGGATGCCTGCGCACTGTGCCGTTCCTCCTCAACACCATCTACCGCCGTGGCATCTACAACTCGGTGTGTGCGGAGCCTCGTCCGCACTATGGCCATGGACCGGAAGGTCTGTGGGTAACTCTCTTCATCTTCTCCAAGGTAGGCGATGGATACCGCTCTACAAGCCATATGCTATGGATGGTGGTGCTGATCTATGTCGGATGACTATGACAGGTGCCAGAGTTGGTCGACACGCTCTTCATCGTGCTTCGTAAGAAGCCGCTCATCTTTCTCCACTGGTACCACCACATCACAGTCTTGCTCTTCTGCTGGCATGCGTTTGCGAGGCAATCAGCAAGGTCAGTAGTCCTGGCTCCCCGCATGACGTTGGGCTTGAACTGACTCTTGGATGCATCTATGCCTGTCAGCGGACTCTACTTTGTGGCCATGAACTACTCGGTCCATGCCATCATGTACTTTTACTACTTCCTCACGGCGTTGGGCTACCGTCCTCGCTGGGCGCAGTTCGTGACTGTGGCCCAGTTGAGTCAGGTACGCTTCTCACATGGCTGTTTGCAATGTTTCGACCTTCGCATGCTGACATGGTTTCTGTCTCGCATTTTGGTCAGATGGTCGTTGGTGTGTTTGTGTGCAGCCTCAATGTCTACTACCTGAAGCAGGGCATGGCGTGCAATGTGGACCCAGAGAACCTCAAGTGGGGCATCATCATGTACTCGAGCTACTTTGCTCTGTTCCTCAAGTTCTTCATCGAGCGCTACTTCTTTAAGCCGGCCAAGGCGGCTTCGACGGCCAAGGCCAAGCACGAATAGATCCACTAGCGCAGGACCTACCCATTGCGTTTTTTAAAAAACATGCCTAGCGAGCACGCCACCACTTTGCGTCGTTGCATTCTCGTAGCTTGGCTTGAATCGCTCTGTTCCATGAGGCATCTCTCCTTGGAAGAGTGCCACGCACGTCGAATCCATCTGCGTTGACATTACGTGCTTCCAATCTATCTTTCGTTCTGAGCACACGTAGTCACTTTCTGTCATTGTTATTGAGCGGCCTATCCATTCACCCCATCTCCCTTGATAGCGCAACTGCCTAAAAGGGTTGTTTCGCGGCCGTCGGATGCGGTGTGGAGGGCTCCGTGAGGCAGTGGATCTGACGACGCAGACCCGCTAAGTGGGCATCAGTTAGTCATGGCGATCGGCGGCGGCGGGAGCGCCGAGGGCGATGAAGGCGCGTTGCGGCTCAAGCTCGCCGACCCGCAGGAGGCCACGTACTGGGGCCGCGTGCGCAAGACCCTCCGCATGCTCGACTTTCGACTCGCGCTCACGACGCACGAGCAGATGCAGGACGCCACACGCCTCATCGCGGCCAAAGGTAGGTGCTGCTGATTTTCTGTGTGCGGACGTTGTGGATTTGAACTGAGAGGGGGTGATGAATGTGTCGAACGGAATGGTGCAGATGCTGGAGCCTATGTGGATGCGGACGAGTACGAGGAGGCTCTCCGGATCAAGCACGCCACCGTCCACCCGGACACGGACAAGCCCGTGTTCACGCCGCTGCGCGTGTCGATGATCGTGCCCATGAACATGGCCGTCGACTGCGCGATGATTCTCGCCAACTCGACCAAGACGACCATCCTGGCGCAGTGGCTCAACCAGACGTACAATGCACTCCACTACTATGCCAATCGGAACGCCTCGAACGAAGACACGACCGAGCAGCGCGTTGCCGCATACGTTGGTGCTACCGCCAGCTCGGTCGCAGCCTCCCTGGGGATTCGCCGATGGGCCAAGCGCCTCGGCAATGCCTCGTACGCACCTGTAGTCGCGCGGCTTGGACCATTCGCGGCCGTCGCCGCCGCAGACTTGCTCAATCTCGCCATCATGCGCCAGAGCGAATACGTCAAGGGCGTCCATGTCTACGACGAGAACGGTGACTACGTCGGCAAGAGCAAGCGTTGTGGCGCGTTAGCTGTCAGCTCGTGCATCGCGGGGCGGATTTTCGCAGCAGCGCCGATTCTCATTGTGCCCCCACTGGTCGTGCAGCGCCTTGAGCGAAAGCCATGGATGACGCGACGCCCCTGGCTGAAGCTGCCAATCTTGCTCACGCTCGTTGGAACCGCTATCCAATTCTCCGTCCCGCTCACGTTCGGACTCTTCCGCCAGACTGCCCAGCTACCAGTGCAGTATCTCGAACCGGAGTTCGCAGGTGTGAGACGCCCACGAGATGGCCATCTTGTGAATGTGGTCACATACAACAAAGGTATCTAGGAAGCTACACTCCGAAGAACTTGCTATATTTACAGCAAGTGGTGAGTGCGGGAGTTCACCGACTTGCCAGCGGCGGGGCGAAGGTGTTTGATGGCAGAGTCGATAATAGACATAGACTATATTGATTCTGAGTGCCCACAGAGCTACCCAGCTGTAATTGACGAGCAAAACGGCGCCCCCAGTAGCTGCTGTGAGGAGGAAATATTCATGGAAGAGGGTGATGCAGCATCCGAGGCGGTCGCTGTTGCCGCATCGGCAACGCTTCCACCTTCAGTCCCGACGGGAAGCGGACCACCAACAGCCAGCGATCTCTTCAACCGCCAAGTCGATCTGCAAAAAATCGAATTCCTGAATGGCCGCGTACTTCACTTGCAGGCGGAAAACGAGGCTTTGCGTGAACGTCATGACAAGCGTGAACAGGAGACCCATGAATTTGTCGCTTACTTTCAAAAAGAGATCCACACACGCGACAAGCAAATAACAAAGCTCACTGAGGAGGTAGCAGCGCTCAAGCTCAGCCACGCACTTGAGCTCGAGACCCTCCAGCAAACGAAAGAGAATGAAAGCCAGCAACTTCAGCAACATTTCTCATCCAAAGAGGAGAAGTTCACGGAGCAGCTTTTTTTCCTCAAGGAAGAATTGAACCAGCTTGAAACGTTCAAGGAGATGAAAGACACGATCCATTCAAAAATGAGGGCTGTTGAGACGCAGCTCCACGACGAGAAGGAGGCATCCAAGGAGCAGATTGGGGCTCTCGAAAGAAAGTTCCTTGAGGAGAAAGCTCGCCTGCAGAAGGAGCACGAGAAAAAAATCGAGATTGTCAAGCAACAGGCGAAAGAAGACGCTCGTAATGGGCTCGACGCGGACACACGCAAGATCGTGACTGATAACCGTCGCATGGGCGAAGAGCTCCGCTTTCAGCTGCAAATGACAGAGGAGCTTCAACGGGAGAAAGAAATCTTCGAGGGCAAGGCGAAAAAGTATCACATGGAGCTACAGATCTCCAAGGCGAAAGAAGAAGAGTATGGGGCGGCTGCCCAGAAACAGGCGCGCGAAGTGCGTCAACTGCGAGCCACCATCAAAGACCTGGAGAAGCGCATGAGCGAGAGCCTCGCAGAGCTTGAGCGCGAGAAATTTGTTGCGGAAAACAAAAACGGCAAGGAGCTGGAAGAGATGACTCTTGACATTGATGGACTTCGGCGTCTCGTGCGGCTCAAGAATAAAGAACTGCGCAACCTGCGGCGCCTGGCACAGACAGTGCTTGATCAGCGAACGGATGTTGAAGTGTTTTTCCTAGATGCACTTGAGTTCGTCAAGCGAGAGATTGAGAATGAGAAGAAACGACAGCGTGATCTCGAGATGGAGCGATACCACATTGAGATGAAGAGAGCTGGTGGACGGAACGCGTCCCCGCTTCTTCGCTTCCCCAAGCTTGTCAGTCCAAACGGGAGCAGTCAGAGTGCCACAAACGCAACGCAGTCCGATCACCGACATTTCAGCGACAAAATCGACATACGCCAGCTTTCGTGGGGGGACAAAGAACGTGTGCTACGGCTCGTGTTCGCGAAGATCAACGGAGTGCAGAGTTATGCGGACGCGACGCCGCAGAGCCCCCCGCAACTCCCACAGAGCGACTCACCAACTGCGTCACTAACATCCCGCACACGTTCAGCCAACCAAGAAACCGTGATCACTTCTCAGGGTCCAGCCGTTTACTTCGCGACTGAACCTACAACCGGCACACCCACACGAGGTTCATCAACGACTCTTAGCATGTCACTCAGCGGGCTCCCTATCGGACCAACACCACCACCGATGAGCGCCAAACAAAAGTAAACAAGTCGCGATGACGATAATTGCACAGAATTAGGGAATAAAGAGCAAACAAAACACCGTCAATCCAGTTCAGGGTTTGAATTCCGTTGTTCAAACCGGGGGGAATGAGGCAGGTGTGAGCGATCTCCGCTCATATGAGGCAGCAGTAGCGCTGCTGTTGTCGCTGTTGAAGCTATCTGGAAATTGTCGAGGTGATGGTCCAGCATTCTCATCCGAGTCGTATCGCAGCGGATCCTGGAACAGATCACCTCCATGCGTCCACCGTGGTGGTTCGAGGGCTCGCGTACCTAGTCCTGACGATGACACGGTCGTGCCATATGAGCTGTTCAGGGGACTGGCAAGGAGTTTGCCGCTAGCTTTGTCGCTGCCGCTCGCGTTGATGATGTGGAAGATCCCGAAGTCCGGAAGCTTTTGGCCGTGAGCTGGTACGTGACGAGGAGCTACAGAAGTAGATGCATACCATAGCTCACTCTTAGCATGGAGGTGCGATGGCGAGAATGAAGATACATACCTCCAACACCACCGGCCTTCGTGGTAATCAAACACAGCAGCAACACAGTCGGCAGGAACTCCCAAAAGCAGAAGAAGATGAAGTATGCGAATGACGTCACACGGCCATTCATGTCGAGCTGGTTCCAAATACTGACGCCCCAATTCTGTGATGTTGCGAGGTCGCGTACAGATCGTGTGAAGAAGATGAGAAAGAGCAAGGCGTTGGTGATCGCGAGGGTCTAAACACGATAAACAATTTGTCTCAGACGTGAGCAGTCTGCATCATCATCCAGCCGAGAATAGGGGAGAAAGTCAATCGTACATGAGGCTGAGAAATAAGCATTCGACGTCGCTTGCCGCTTTCAACCTGCAAAAATGCCCGTGAGTGACGTGAGTCTCGTGCCACGAGATGCTTCGCACCCAACACACTCACTTTTGTCATCTTCCAGCCGAAAAACCCAAAGAGAAAACTGAGCAGAAAGAACGAGATCGCCGAGTACTCGAGTTGCACGCTCACCGCCGAGACCTGGTAGAACTCCTGGTCGTACTCGTCGCCGTACTTGGTCGCGTAGGAGATGTCGTTGGACGAGTTGAAAGCCCACACGGCCGTAAAGGTTGCCATCGCCATAGTGAGCACGAGGTACAGCGGCAGACAGACGTTTCGCCATCGCGTGCGCCACTTCTTCCCCGTGATGACTTGGATGTAGAAGAGAATCAGCAGCGAGAAATTGGCAAACCTGACCAAGCGAAACGCGTCAGATCCCTCCGCGAATCTCCCCCAGGCGATACCAGTCGATAACACTTACTGGATGGGTGTCGGAAACCAGTAGAGCAGATAGAGCTCGAGATAGGTCATGCTTTCTCGCGTCTGGATCATGATCCAGTACGTGGACCGCACGACGGTCCAGAGCAGACACAGCACGTAAAAGCACGTGGACCACGAGAGCAGTTTGTTCTTGTTGCGCATCGCGAGCAGCAGCTGCGCGAGCGTGAAGACCAGCAGTCCGAGGCACATGAGTGTGAGCAGCAGCGTGTACACGTTCGGGTCGTGGGCGCCCATGGTGGTCGCTGGGCACGCGGCCCCGCCGTGCGCTACGAGCTTTCGACGGCCTGTCGACGAGCCAGCCTCGACGGAAGAAAGTGGAACAGACAACAGTCACAACACGACTGAGCCAAGTGGCCTGTATTAGAGCAATTGGAGGCCATGATCCAGGGAACTTATGGTGTGCACCACACGACATGGCGGATTGCATAGATGGCTTCACTTTCGGCGTCGCTGGAGACGCTGGATCGCGTCCAGTAGAGGACGGAGACGCTTGCGAACGTCGATGTCTTCGGCCGCACCATCCAGATAGTCGTCTGCTTAGCACCTAGCGTCAGCACAGAGATCGCGGGTCGCCACAAAAGACATGGGATTACCTTTGAGCGATAGCAACGCCGACTCGGTCTCGCGCGAGTCGATGTACTGGTCTGCATGCGATTGGAAATCCTCCGAGCTGCACAGCAACGCAAGCGTCTCAACTCCGGCACTGATATCCGACGCCTACATATGAAAATGATGAGAGATTCTCGTCATGCAATGTGGGCGAGTTCGTGGAACACACGAACCGGTAATCGAGTGAGGTTGGTGCTGAGATGCATGGCTAACAATGCAAATACGCGCTTCTCCATGATCAGGGGCATGACGCTGATGTAGAAAAGGGGTTCTTAGAAGCAGCTCCATCCAAGTAGTGTCAAGATCGTGTACCGTGATTCGTCAATGCTCTCGAGCTGCTTGCACAAGCCTAGCAGGAAATGGATCACTGTGACTTCTTGACAGTTGTCGAGCTTCTTGTTGCCCAGATACTGCCAATGTACAAAGAGAGCATCAGATCCCGCACCATACCCACAGCTCATTGCTTATTGCGACTGAAGTGCTCACGTTGGGATTCTCAAGGCAGTAGTTGAAGACGTCGTGGATGTAGTCGATCAGCAGTGGGAGGTCTGTAGTCTGGACTGCTTCGGAATGGAGCCATGCGTTCTTCAGCGTGAGGCCCATGCCCTTCTCAAATTTCTCCAGCATTTCCATGGTCGATTCCTGTTGAAGACTCGGTGTGAAGCCGAGAGAATGAGAAACCCCTGGGTCATGGAGCGTGTCCTTACCTTCACACCGCCTCGTTCCACAACGCGTTTCAGGTAATCGTTGAAATCCACGAGATTGCGAAGGCATCTGCGTGTCCAAACGTGCCATCAATCAACATTTCGATAATGAGTGATCATCACCACCAGTCGAGTTACTCACAAGTTGAGTTTGCCATCTTCAAGCAAGTATCTGATCACCACACACACGATGAAAACATTCTTTTCGAGGATAGTTCAGCCCAAATGCCTCACCTTAGGGCGACCTCTTCACACTCCCAGAGTGTCGCATCCTTGGCCTTTGGCAGTTGCCGCTCCTACATCAAATTAAAATTGATAAAATCGTGACCCACATCCTTCAATCTCTTCCATACCATCTCAGTGATTTCGCCGATGCGTCCGATTTGTTCCGCCATTTGGATCCAATCATCCGAGAGCACAGGATAGTCCGCCTACAAATTCACGAAACTCATTCGGACTCCACGCCTTTGATATAGCATCGAAGTCGATACTGCGCACATACCATGAAGCGCACGTGGTTGCGCAGATCTGCTGTGAGCTTGGCCGAGAGCTCCTCGAACGCGTCTACATCCGACCGCGACGCGTAGTTGTTCTTGCGGGCCGACGACATGGCGCTCAGTGGCTCTCGTTCGATTCTACAGGACGAGACCTCTCGAGGCAGAGGCTAGGCCACTGCGGAGGCGCATGAAACGCCGCCGTCCACGTGGAGTGGTTGACACCAGCTTCAAGTGACCTTTCAACAAGCGCACAGCGTCTATCATTGTAAATTTGGCTCTGTACTTAGCCAGAGTGGCAGTTTCCCTCTTACACTCTTGACCATTGACAGTGTTGCCTTGTGGCTATGTTTCACGGCAGCTATAGTAAGCTGACGCAGATATCGCCAAGGAGCACATCACGATCTCCTCATCATGCATCTACGTACAGGACCAGCATTCCTCTCAACCGCATGCCTCCCACAAAGCAGTCGAGCCAGTGTCCTGGCATTCTCCTGAACGTCATTCCCGTGGCCCCCATACCATCATTCCTTCGTCTATGCCACAAACTGACCTGGAAATGTGGCATTAGCCCGCAACGAGTCGGTGGCGTCACGAGTACCGCTCCCCCTTCCAAGCGAGGACCCCCCATCGAGCCACCGTCACTACGGCAGCCCACGAGGAGACAAGCAGCTGAGCCATCATGGACGCGCGCGGTGAGATGAAGGCGCTGGACGCGCAGATCGACCGTCTCCGTCGCGCGGAGAACCTCTCGGAGAACGAGATCTACGAGCTGTGCCAGAAGGGCAAGGAGATCCTCTCGGCCGAGTCCAATGTGCAGCCCGTGCGGTGCCCCGTGACGGTCTGCGGCGACATCCACGGCCAGTTCTACGACTTGCTCGAGCTCTTCAGAATAGGCGGAAGCTGCCCGGACACCAACTACCTCTTCATGGGTGACTACGTCGACCGCGGCTACTACTCGCTCGAGAGCGTCACGCTGCTCGTCGCGCTCAAGGTGCGCCACCCGGAACGCATCACGATCCTGCGCGGGAACCACGAGTCGCGCCAGATCACGCAGGTCTACGGCTTTTACGACGAGTGTCTGCGCAAGTACGGCAACGCCAACGTGTGGAAGTACTTCACCGACCTCTTTGACCACCTGCCCATGACGGCGCTCATCGAGAACCGCGTCTTTTGCATGCACGGCGGTCTCTCGCCGTCGATCGACACGCTCGACCACGCGCGTGCGCTCGACCGCGTGCAGGAAGTGCCCCACGAAGGTCCGATGTGTGATCTCGTGTGGTCCGACCCCGACGACCGTTGCGGATGGGGCATCTCGCCGCGTGGCGCCGGTTACACGTTCGGCCAGGACATCACGGAGCAGTTCAAGCGCAGCAACGGACTGACGTTCATCGCGCGTGCCCACCAGCTCGTCATGGAAGGCTACCAGTGGACCCACAACCGCGGCGTCGTCACGATCTTTAGTGCCCCCAACTACTGCTACCGCTGCGGCAACCAGGCGGCGCTCATGGAGATTGACGAGGTGATGGCCGACCGTACAGGTGACAAGGTGTACGACACGTGCAAGTTCATCCAGTTCGATCCGGCACCACGTGATAGCTCGTTCAACGAGAAGAAGCGCACGCCCGACTACTTCTTGTAGGCATCTCCAGGTCAGAGCATGACACCCGCGTGCACCAAGAACACCCACAAACAAGACCTCTTTGGCGTCGTTACTCGGCACCGGAGACGCGCGCACGTGTCTTTCATAGTTTCCCCCCCTCCTCTCTTCTCATTTTCCACAGTGGATATGATAGGTTTGTCGCTCGCCGGCTGCTTTAGTTCAAGTTGGTATATTGCTTTTTCCCATGGCGATTTGCGTTGGTCATTCTCTCACATCATTGTCAGGAATTGCTGGAGCTGCTTCTTCAGCTCGATCGAGTCGCTGTGCTGAGGATACGTACCGAGCGCCTTGTTGACCTTGGTGTATGCATCGTGAAAATCGCCGATCTTGTACGCCAACAGTGCTGGAGAAAACGAGCCAGAGGTCAGTCAGTTTCGGCATCGTCAGAACGAGAAGCAGCCACGCACCGCGATTGAAGCTGGGCTCAAACATAAAGTCAGCAAGCGACTCCGCGAGCTGGAAGTTGGCGCGGGCCTGGTCCAGATTGCTCTTGCGCAGCTCCAACACGCCGAGGTTGTTGTAGGACTCGGCATGGTTGCTGTCGACAGAGACAGCGATTTTGAAGGCCTGGTAGGCAAGCCCGAGGTCGCCGATGCCAATGGCGACCTGGCCAATGTTGTACCAAACGTCGGCCATCGCGTCGTCCGAGGCCATCGCCAACGCACGCTCGAAACATGAGAGCGTCATGTCGTACTGTGCCGCATAAAAGCAGCAAAGTCCGATGTTGCACCACAGTTCGGCATTATTGATGTCCATCTGGAGCAGGCGGCGGTAGTACCGCAATGCGACCTCGGGGTGGTCAGTGTAGAAGTAGTTGGACGCAAGGCACGCGATCGCCTCGACACTGGACGCGTCAAGTTGAAGGATCTCTTTGTAGATCTCGACGCTCTTGTCGGTGTCGTTGAGCATGTCGTTGACCCGCGCGATCGCGAGCAGCAAGTTGACGTCGCCCGGGAATTTCTCTTTGGCGCGCTCGTAGCGGTCGAGCGCAGTGTTGGGCTGGTCCAGTCGTAAGTACACTTTGCCCAACTCCAGCACCGTCACGACCATGTACTGGTTGCGTAGCGACGACTCAAACTGTTTCTCCGCATCTCGGAAGAGTCCCAACTGGTAATAGCACTTGCCCAGACGGGCTTTCCACCACCAGTCCTTGTAGTCTGCCGCGACCGTCGCCTCTGCTGCGAGCTCCAATGCCTTGCGAGGGTTGTGGTCGTGATAGAGTAGGTAATCGATGAGCACTTTGGCGATCGCCGGGCGAGCCGCGTATCGTTTGAGGTCGAGCCGGTTGACATCGATGAACACGCCGGTATCACCCGACTGCATGGAGGCAGTGCCCAGACGCACTTGCCGCCCGAGTGTCGTCGCCGGACGAGATGTCCCCGGACGGTTCCCTTGCAGCGCGCGATCGACGGAGATACCACCCGTGCCCGGGCGGGAGCTCGTGCCGGGCCGTGCGAAGCCGCTCAGCGGGCGGCCAGACGCCGTCATGGGGCGGAGACTCGCGTCGGCTCCACCACTCGTGCCGCTGCGTGTGTTCGGGCGGTTGATCGACGTGCCCGGCCGCGGCATGGACGCCATGGCGTTGTCATCGAGCAGTAGATCCGCGGCGCCGTCTTCTTCCAGCTCCGAGTCGTCGATGAACGTCTCCTGTGTGAGTGCACGGGTCTTGGTGACCCACGCGGCCTGATCGTACGGATTCTGCGCGAGCACCTCCGTGCAGATGTCCACGCACTCGGCAAAGCGCCGCTGGCGTGCGCGCAGCAGCGCCATGTAGAATGGATCCACGGCCTCCAGCCACATCGACGATACGATCCTCTGCTTCGAGATGGAAATCGCGACGGTTCGT
>JAADVY010000468.1:0-16237 GCA_023336035.1 Pythium plurisporium
ATGTCACAACCGGTCGTTTTTGTCCTATCCCGTAGCAGTTCCGTTTCATCAACATGGAGTGTCTATATGAGGCCGTACATAACCTAATCAGACTTAACAGGAAAACTGAAATGTGGGTGTTACGTACACCATCGGAAAGAGCAGGATCTCAGCATCACGCTGGTGGTCTCGGTTATGAGGAATTCGATTTCCAGCCGAAGCACCAGACATTTTCCGAGAGGGTCTCGGACTGGCGACCGAAAGACGAAATTTGAGATTTTGGCACGGACCGGTGTGTTTCAATCAGCGGAATCCAACCATGGTGTCGTTTTCGTTGAAAACAGCGTCCAACCGGTTCAAAAAGAAAAAATAACACCATGAAAAGAACTTGAAATATGTTTTCTTTGTGTTTAAACATAACGGAGAGTGTGCGGTGTGGCTGTCCTTTCCGTAATAATATCCAACATATTTTGTTGGATTCGAGTTTTATACAGTTTTGTTTTTTTGGTCGTTCCCACAAGTCAGGATCTTCGTACCGGTATCTAGCAGAAGACCAAAGTTTGAAAGCGATTTTCTCGTTTTCAATTGGATCATGTTAAGACCTGTTATGTTATGTGTGGTCCACGTATATTATACGTATATTATACGTGGACCACATCAAGACCAATCCTGTGTGGTCCACTTCATTCTCTCCCCCTCGTGAGTGGAGGTAGAGGGGGAGAGGCAAGATCCCGAACCTAGCGCTTCACTTGCGGGACAGCCAGTTCCCGAAAATCCCTCGTCCCAACCCGAATATGGATTCGAAAGAACGCAAGAAGCTCCATCGCTGGGAGCAGAAGAACCGATGGATGGCCCACTATGAGCTCAAGTACGGCGTGCTGCCCATCGAGTACGGACCCCCCGTGGGCGTGACTCACGGGACGTCTCCCTCTCCGGGCGCGGCGCCTCCCGCGGACGCGTCGCCGACCGTGCTCAAGGCCAAGTGCCGCTTCTGCGAGTGCTTTGGCCGCGAGGCGCCCGCGACTAACGAGCTCTTCAATACCAAGGCCGTCGCGGCCGCCGCCGCCGCCGCCGCGGGCATCGAGTTCCCTGGGTCGCCGATGGCGCCGTCCACAGAGGGAGGCGCGGCCGCTACGGCGATGGACGAGAACAGCTCCAACGCCGACGAGCGCGACGGCGGCGGCGGCGGCCCGCTCAAGCGCCGCAAGAAACGGCAGACGCTCAAAGTGTTTGGGCCGAATTTCCGCACCGACAATCTCGAGTCGCATTTGACGCGCGAGCACCCGCTCAAGTGGAAAGAGTACGAGCGGCTGCGCGATGGAGAGAAGAAGCTGTTTTTCCCCGAGGGCCCCAGTAGTGAACTCAGTGCGAGTGCGAAGGAATTGCTGCTCGCACAGCAAGTCGCCGCGGCGGCGAACGCGGCGGCGGCGATGAACATGGCGACGCGCAATGCGATCGCCGCGGCGGGCGGTGGCTCGGCGGTTACGAGCAGCGCGATGAACGGTGCGGCCGCGCCAGGCATGCTCGTGGCACCGGCCAAGATGGGCGCGGGGGCCGGCAGTAATGGAGCGTCTCCGATCAAGCACATGGTGGCGACCGAGATCATGGCGATGGTCGAGCAGCTACTCACGAGTCCCGTGCTTCGGCAACAGCAAGCCACGGCGCTCCACAAAGATCCAGGCTTGGTCTCTTCGGCGTGGCAGGGCTTTGTACGGGAAGACGAGACGCTCACGGAAGCTGCAGCCGCCATGGCGGGGCCACTTGGTGTACCAGAGAGCGGCGGCTCGACGCTCACGGGAGACTGCAAGGCTATGAGTAGTGAGTTCTGCACGGTCTCCCTCAAGCACGAAGCGCTGTTTCTCTACATGGTCGATGTGCTCAGTACGCGACAGTCGCTGGAGACGACGCTCGCGTTGGTCCAGGCCGCGCAACGGCTTGTCCCCGACGCGGCTGAGCTGCTGGCGAGTCTGACCCTCACCGACGTGGCGGGTGCAGTCCATCAGCTCGTGGCGCTGAACCTGTCGTGCATCTCGCAGCTGCTTTCGTACGCGTGGGGCTACTCGTTGTTCCTGCGATTCATGACCCACCACAACACGGGCTTTGTCGATGTGCGCGTGCAGGTCGCCGTCAACGACGACCTCCAGGACCTCCACTTGATCTCGCTCTCTCTGGATGCGAGCAAGCATACTGTGGAGACACTAGGCAGTGCTATGGTGAAAGCCCTCACAGTTGTCGACGCGCGAGCAATGGAGAAAGTCGTCGGCTTGACGATCGATGGAGACCACTACCACATGCACAAGTACAAAGATATTGGTGTTTGGTTCAAGAAACAGACGGAAGACGCGACGGGTCAGGCGGCATTCTACGTGCTCCACAGTGGCGCGTACCATGTCAGCTTCATCATCGACGAACTGCTAGAGCACTGCCAAGCGGACCAGAACTTCTTGACCTCGCTCACAGACTTGGAGGCGCTGTGTCGAGGCCACACATCGCTTCGTGGACTGATGGGACCACAACCGACTCGGTTTGCGAGTACGCACTGGGTCTCGGTATTCAACTCATGTGAGTGGCTGGCTATGCATCGCGAGACAATATTGAAGTGGGCGAGTGAGAATCCGTCACAAGCCACGAAGTTGCCACCCATGCAGTGGTGGATCACGCTGTATGTGCTGCGTGACGTGCTCAAGGATGTATATGCAGTGTTCAAGAAATGCCGGGAGAACAGTGGGTCGCTGGCAGACGTGCAAAAGCACTTACGTGATCTCGTCTTCCAGCTTCGCCTGAAATTCAACATCAAGCCGACAATGAATGGCGATGCCGGCGAGGTCGCTGGTGTCGCGTCGTCGGCCACGGCGGCTGATCTTGCAGCGGAACTCGCTGCCGCGACCAGCGCTACTGATGCCGCCTCTGGAGGAACCTCGGCGACAACTGCAGATGTTGTCGCCCAACTGGATCCATGTGAGTTTTCGTACCAGGACTTTTTCAACTTTGTGATCCCGCTCGATCTCTTCATGTATGAGGCGTTTCAGCTTAAGACCGTTGAGGGCGTCACTGACGAAGATCGCGTCTCACTTTACCAGCGCTTCCACCTCGTGCTCATGCTCCTCGTAAACAAAGTGTTGGCGGTGATAAACTCGTCCCCCGAGTCACCAGTGCCTGCACCGTCCTCGGACCCAACCTCTAGTGCGGGCACCAGCCATCAGTATGCGATGCAGATTCCGCCGTCCATTCCGTACGATTTCATCACGCTCAACAACGTTTCCGCCATGGACGTGCTCAATCAGCAACGGTTCCGCATTCGATCGAAATGGACGGGCAAGGTGTTGGCGATGATCACGGATGACCGCAACCGCATGATGGCCGAGTTCGCACAACCCAGCACGCTGTATGAATCCGCAACGAACGGCGTCAAGAATCATCAGTCGGGTGCGTTCAACTTTCGCGAGACGTGGAAGTCGTTCTCCGTTGAGTATGCGTCTCTCGCGAGCTTTGCGATCGTCTTTGGCGGGTTGCTCAGTGTGACGCGCACGAGCGATGATGAGTTGGCGCACTACTACTATGCGATGCACCAGTATGCAGGCTCGAACCTGACCCTCGAAGCCCAGCTTCATGCCGCTCAGTTCCACAAGCTTAGCACACTCAGACGGCACGGAGATGCCACGATCGTGTGAATGTGGTCATGTCCAGCTGTGGAAGGGGAGAAGTATTACGGCTTTTACAGTACGCTACAACCTATTTTGTCTATTTCAACATCGGGTTTAGTTGCTTCAGGAGTATTCCCTTATTGTCGCGTTGGTCGTACTCGGTGAGCAACAGCTGCGTTAACGTGTGGAGGAGTGGCTTGGTGTCCTCAACAGCCTTGTCTAGTTGTTCACGTCGCTTGCCAGTGCCGTTTGAACCGAACGGTGGGGATTCGATCATATCCTGAACAAATGATCGGACAAGCCCTCGCATTTCCTGGAGAAGAACTGCTGACCGCAACGAGCTCTTTAATAAAATCCAATCGTTGAGCTTGACCGTGACGTCACCTGACGTGGCTGCTCGGTGGGGAAATACAATCTCCATCGCGAAGCTAAACACACCTAGGGCACTAGGAAGCACCATGCTGCACGCTGGGACGTACACTTGTGACGTGTGGAGCTTCACGGCGTATGCCACGAATGGACTTGCAAAACTGGTCGTCTTTGCATTGATGGATCCCGGATGGATGAAGGCTCGCGTTGTGCCACGTTCACTCTCTGCGCGCAAGCCCACGCGATAGGAGGACGATAGCGCTGGATCCACGTACATAACGTTTGGTTCAAGTCCGGCATAGAGTAGAGATGCAATCAGCGCACAGGACGAGCGGGTCAGAGGCGATTGCGATGGTGTGCCTGACAGATATCCCATCTGAGTTACGATGCCGGCAAACTGCTTCTTGAGTTTGACGATCTCCACGAGCGAACGATAGCTGAGGAAGTACTGTCGACAAAACGCTTTTTCCTCGTGACGACGACCACCTCGGGAACCGCCATCGACAAAACGCTGGCGCCAAGCATTGAACGCGTTTGTGTCGGTCAGAAGATCACTGTTGGCCACCGAGAACTGCTGGCGCGCTGACTGCATTTCCTTCTGGTATCCGTACGGTGCAACAAATGGTGACTTGGTCTCCAGAATGGCAGCACATGTCGAGATCGCATCAAACTCCCCAAAGATCGCACCAAGCAGCAGCAATTTGCCCACTCGCACATCCACAGGGAGCTGTGCGAGATGCGAGCCAAGTGTGGTGAGCTGTTCCCGGTCGTGGTCTTCGGGGTCGATCTCGAGAGCACCAATTTCGTACAACTCGCGAAGAGCGTCACCCACACTCGATGCTTCGGGTGGATCTAAACAGCCTTCCAAGAACGCGGCGCACGAGGACTCTACACCAAACGTCTTGATTTGCAAGCAAAGCGACGTTAGCGGTGCTCGCTTGATCTCCGGTAGAGGTTGCTCGGCCATCGAATGCTGGAAAGTGGACCTCGAAAACATTCGATAGCACGTACCGCCACTTGTACGGCCTGCTCGGCCAAGACGCTGCTTCGCGTTCGCACGTGAGATCCAGATCTCTTCCAACAAATTCGTTTTGGTCGCTGAATCGTGGCGCATCTCCTTTGCACGCCCGCTGTCAATGACGACCTTGACATCTTCGATTGTCAGGGACGTTTCGGCAATGTTTGTCGTCGCGATGATGCGGACAACACCTTTTCGCATATCAAAAATGCGTCGTTGATCATCAGGAGAGAGCGACGAGTGCAGAGGCAGCAACTCGAACTTGGATGAATCTCTTAGATACCGATTTCCTGACAGCACATCGAGAAGATTGGAAATTTCCTGCAGTCCTGGCATGAAAACGAGGATAGAGGCACTTCCCGAGCTGCTCCGATCGTTCAGTTGCAGAACGTCGGATTCCGTCACAAGATGTTCAATGAGCTGCTCGATCAGTTCGTAGTTGATGACCGATTCATCCAGTCTGTCCAGATTCATCAGAGTACGTTCGCTGTACTCGTCACCTTCATTTCGACCTCCAACTGTTTGATGGCGACCACCTAGAGCGCCTTCCGTGTGCTTCCACGTCACATTGTGCGTGTAGGAGGTTCCTCCTCGACCAGAGACAGTTACTTTTGTCGACTGCACCGATCCTGAATCCTCTTGTCGTCGATAGCACGGAGAGCCTTCGTCAACGACAAATTGCGTCACCTCGAGTGCGTCCTCCAAGTAGAATTCCTGGACAGGGAACGTGCGACCGGGTACAGAGAGCATGGGGCACGTAGCCTCCCCACCGAAATAATGCTGAAAGCTTGCTGCATTGAGCGTTGCGCTCATGAGGATCACCTTCAGTGGACGCTTGCGGTGCTTGTTCTTTGTCTCCAAGAATGTGCGTAGCATCGACAGGAGTACATCATTCTGAACGTCTCGTTCGTGAACTTCGTCCACAATGATGTGGCTCAGTTCGTCTTCGAGTGTGGATGCCTCTTGGAGCTTTCGAAGCAAGATACCGGTCGTGCAGAAGAGCAGGCGTGTGTGTTTGGTCATACGATTCTCAAGTCGAATTTGAAATCCGCACAGCGAGTCTCCCTGGGCCATAGCCTTTTCCCCCAACTCATGAGAGACACGCTCCGCCAGACTCGTAGCCGCGAGTCGACGAGGCTGAGTACATACAATCTGGCATCCCGCGCCTTCCGAGCGTGTCGCGACCATCTCTTCGAGCAAATACTGCGGCACTTGCGTACTCTTACCGCAACCCGTTGCCCCGGAGATTAGAATCACATTATGCTTGTCCAGTGCCTTGATAATTGCATCACGAAAGCTGGCAATCGGAAGATTATTACGGCGAGGGAGAAGCTTCTGGTACTGATCACTTCGTGTGTTGCGCACAAACAATTCCTTGAGTTCTCGGGAGATGCAAGCGTCGACTTCACAGACTTCCGTTTGCTTGCCTGCATTCACATCCACAGAAGAGTCACTTGGATCTTTCTCATTGGCGGGCTCATTCGGCGTCGCGTCTTCCGCGTCAGAGAGGTCTGCATCCCAGTCGTCAACATCCCATGAATCTAGAGTTGCTTGGTCGATGACCGTGTCGTGAGGTTTTGGCGTTCCCTTCTGTACCTCCGTCATAGTCGGCTGAGCATCTTCAACCATCACAGGCACCTTGAACTGGATTTCATCTGGGATGGACTGGAAGATTTCATCAACAAACGTGTCAAATGCCTGGTTCTCTGCATCCGCACTTGCTGTCACTTGAGCTTGCTTTTCCCGTTCCCACTCCAACCAAAGAGCTCGGAAAGGCGGAGGCATCATGCCGTAGAGCGGCAAGTGCGGCGTCAGCGCATAGAGCACGACGGTCGCAGCCACGTCTTTCGCTTCATCGATGGTGCGAAAGCCGTTCTTGGTGGTAAACAAGTCGTCCTGGACAGCAAACTCCTGGCGTGGGGCCCCTTTCTTGTCGAGCGTGATAGCGTACAGATGCGCACCACGCGTGGACAGTTTCTTGTACTGCGGTCGAGCCATTTTCTGCTTTTGGCAGTGATCCTGAAGGAGATCACGCGGCGTCTTTCCGGTCCACGAACCCAGCGTTGGCGCGAATCCAGCGAGAATACTTGCTCCAGTTTGCCTACCATCTTCTGTCTTCGAGTCTTCTTGCTCTGCTTGGCTTGCGACTGGCTGAGGTTTTGGTGGGCTCGGCACTGTCGATTGATCGAACAGGCCACCGCCGTAGTTGTCTTCTTCATCGTCGTCGTCTTGCACGACAATCTCTTGACCAGTCGTTTTGTTTTGCGACTTCGAAGCTCGTGACGCAGCATCAGGATCTTCCTCGTGCTCATCATCTCGGAACCCGAGCCGACTCTGGCGACCGTCACGTTCGTAAAACAGTCGATCCGCATCGTCACTTGGAACTGACCCTGATTCTCTATCCGCAGAGGCCCCTTCTTTCTCCTTCGTCGGACGGTCCTTCATGCCATTGGCATCGTTTGTCTCGCCGCGGAGCTCGTGTTGCTTTTTGCGGTACTCTGCCTCTCGCCACCCGAGTCGAATCAGTTGCATGCGCACCATTTGAATGTCCTGCGCGAGCGCCTTCTGCTTCTTCTTCGTGAGCTTTCCGCTGGCTTTCCGCTCCCCCATTTGTTCGTTGAGTGCCGTGTACTGAGCCTCCAGCTCGCGGAGCTCGCGCTCTTCCGGCGTCAGTGCTGCCTCGTGCTTCTTCAGTTCCTTCTCACGGGCTTCCTCTGCTTCCAGTTGCAACAGATACCGCTGTGTCCACGACATGGCCTCTTGTACGTCTTGCTTGGACTCGGCGTGCTCTTTAACAGTACGGGGTGGTGGTACATCCACTGAAGCAGTCTCGCGACGCGGCACGTGGGCAGCAATCGCATCGCCCTTGTCGTCTTCATCCCAGTTACCCACAGACGCCACACCGCGCTTGATCCGTTCACTGATCTCTTCGAGTGATGCATGCTCCGTACTGGATCCACTCGGCGGCGCCGCGACAACCGCGAGCGAGGCTCCGTCTGCGGCCGCGGCCTTGGTAATGTCCTCGCGCTTGTGTTCTGGCTTGGCGCGGAGCTTCGCCGGCAGCTCCTCGCTGGCGTGCTGCAGCGCCAGAAACGTCAGCGCGTCCTCCCACGAGTTTGTGTACGCGAGCGCCTCGCGCACGAGCGGCTCCGGGACGTCGTACTCGTCGCGCAGCACCGCCACCGCCCGAGCGATCTTCTTCGTGGTGCGCTCGCCGGCCACGACGTCCAGCGCCGCGCCGCTTTTGCGGTTCACGCCCGGCCGGAACCGCGCGCGTTGCTCGCGTCGCGCGCCACATAGCAGCGTCTCGTGGAGGCGGCTCTCGAGCTCCACGGGCAGCTCCAGCGCAGCGTCCATCGACCTCGCTCCAGTACGTTGGGATGTGTGATCTTGGGCAAACTTAGTGGGTTGAGGACACGTTAAGTACGCAGGAGCATGAAAGGGCGTGACGAGCCATTGGGCAAACGAGAATGACGCTCAAGACGAAGGAGGCGGAGACGCGCTCGACGGCGCGGAGCCGCACGGGCAACGCAAGCGGCTATGAGCCACGCGTCGTGCCGGAGGCTGCAAAGAAGCCCGTGCGCGGCAAGCCCATGCGCGGTCCCGGGATCACGACCAACTCCAGCAGCTCTGCATACGCGAGGCCGCCGTCGCCGGTGGCCGTCACGAAATCCAGCGACGAGATGCTGCTGCAAATGGCCGCACAGCCCGTGGTAACCAGCCACTCGCAGGCGCAGGCCAAGCTCAAGGAAGACGTCTGTGTACAGATGCTGATGGGCGGCTACGTGCAGTCGTACGTCGATATGTTTTATCTCACACATCGCCCCGACCCGACCAATGTATCGGGCGAAGCACCGGCTGGCCTGGAAGTCGCCGAGGTCGAGTTCCTGCGCGATCAATTGGTCACGGCCGAGCACTGCAAGCGTCGCGGCGATATTCCCGACGTATTAAACGCGTACGATAGCCTCGCGAGCTACTGCGCCGAGAAGAACGACATCAAGACGATGATTTTCTTTTATGAGAAATGCCTCGAGATCGCTCGCCTGGTGAAAGACCCCATGTGTGAGATGCGCGTGTTAAGCAAGATCGGTACGGGGTATCACACGCTCAAAGAGCTGGAGAAGGCCCGAGAGTATCACGAGCAGCACGTGGCGATCGCCCAGGCGATCTATGAACACGACGATGACGCCATGCTACGCGGCGAGGCGTTCATGCGGCTTGGCCGTGTGTACCTGGACCTTGCGGTCGTGCACGAGCAGAAACGGATGTTCGAAGAAGCGATCGATTTTTACAAAAAGAATCTGGACTGTGCCTCACAAGCTGGTGAGATGGAAGCTGTTGGTGAGGCCCAACTCAAAATCGGCATCTGTTACAATATGCTGACGCAACCGTCGAACGCGTTGCCGTTCTTGGAGTCGTTTCTGGAGTCGTGCCGAAGCATGGACAATGTCGAAGGTGAAGGCAAAGCGTGCGCGGAACTCGCGACGGCTCACGAGAACCTGGGCAACAAGCAGCTCTCGATCGAGTATTTGAACCACTATGCGACGATCGCGACACGAGCCGACAATCTCACCAACCAGGCCGACGCGTGCCGGCGACTTGGCCACATCTACACGGCCTCTCAGGACTTTCAACGGGCTCGTGAGATGCACGAGAAGAACTACGAGCTGACACCGGCCGTGGTCGCGCACACAGGTGATCCAACGGCACTCAACTGCTCACGCATTAATGTCGGAGCTGCTCGTGCGAATGATCGTATGGCCATCTTTCTCGCGCTCATCAAGGACGACTTTCGCGGGTTGTTGGAGTGGAAAAACTCGCGGACGCTGCCCACAGCTGACTGATGGTGGTTTTCATCGAGTTACATTCGCATGCATGCACTTGATTGATCTATTGAGATGGACTGGAATTTGGTATGAAGTCTCAGTCGGTGTCTCGAGTGTCCTCATTGATCTTCTTTGCCGATTGCCGGGGCGACTCACCCTCCTTGAGAGGGTCCACAATGCTCACACGCAGCAATCGACCGTCCAGCTCCTGCAATACACAAATCCTCAGCCGGACGGTTATTCCGCTGTGCGTGCCCATAGTACATATCACGAACCTGTCCATTCATCTCCGTGACCGCCTCCATTGCCTCCTCGAACGTCGGGTACACAAGGCGCGCCCAGAGGTGCGTGGATGAATGCGCCGGTGTGATCAGCATCGCTACGCAAATCCATCGACCCACGTCAGCCCGCGAGTCCCTCGCGTAAATGCAATCCACACGTTGGCCACAATACCCTGCTCGAGCTTGCCGAACGGTTCAAACGCCTGCCGTAACCGGATATCGTCGGTCTTCCAGTGGAGACCTGTTTGCCGTCGGATTGCATTCGTTAGTTCCTTGTTTAGCCGAGATATCGTGACGACATGCTCCCACCGATCACCGACACGTGCGTGGACAGCGCACGCATCGCCCGCCGCGTCGTCGCCGAACGTCGCGCGAGCACCGCGAGCATGATGGATGGTGCGTTTCGGATATGTGTCCCACACACCCACCAGAAGTGTCGGACCATCATTCTGTGACTACCAGCTCAGTTCACTACTGACTACTGGGTAGTCATTTAGATCTCGCAGGTATGCTTGAAGACCAGAGGCGTAATCGCAGAAACAGCTCCCATAAGAGAAGGGGAAGAAATTGGGACACGTCACCCGTCGTGCGTGGGGAGGCGATGGAGCAAGTGCCCGGGGATAAGCTCATGACGGAGGCCGCGGTGGCCGCCGTGGCCGCTCCTCCCGTCGGGGGAATGCTGCGGCCCAAGGCCGGTCCGCTCAGCCGCACGGCGATTGTACGACGCGTTGAAAAAAAGTGGATGAGAGAAGCGGAAACTCAACTGCTGATTTTGTGATGTAGGCGACGGTGCTTCAATACTGGAAGACGTTTGATCTCGACAGCAAGCGCGTGGTGCTGGACACGCAGGGCGGCACGATGAAGACCGAGAAGGAGACGAGCCAGCGCTCACGCAAGAAGCTCGCGGAGACGACCAAAAACTTTCGCAAGCTGTCGGACCCGGAGAAGATTGCCGGATTGGGCGGTTTGCTACGTGCATATCAAGAAGAAGTGGATAGTCTCACGCGGCGCGCCAAGTACGCGGAGAACGCGTTCTTCACGTTGTACAAGGGGCTCTATGCCGCGCCGGACCCCGTGCCGTCGCTGGAATCGATCCACGACATGACCAAGACAAGCGATCTGGAAGAGGAAAACAAGAAGCTCAAGCGCGAACTGCACGACTACGAAGTGGAGTTCTCGTCGCTGAAAAACCAAGAGATCACGATTCGCAAGCTCGAGGAACAACTCAGCAACATGGAGCACAGCATGGACGATGTGCTTCATCAGAAGGTTGCCGAGCGATGCAAAGAGCTCGAGGATCAGCTCGCGGCAAAGAACGTGGAGCTTGCGCAACAGCAATTGGATTACGAGCGCCAAGTGGATCAAGGCCGCCGTGAGTTGCGCGAGGCGTCCACGCGTCTTGATGCATTGCAATCGGAGCTATTTGCTCATAAGCAACGCTCTGGTCTGGCAAAAAGCGCTCTTGATGCTGAGATGGAGGTCATTTCTCAAGAAGCCATCATAATGCAGACACTCCGTCTTGAAAACAGCCAGTTGAAGAAGCAGATCGAGGAGTTGCTGAGCGTGTTGTCGGTCGAAAATGGCGTGACGCGATCGAGTTCGGTGAGCTCGAGTACTCCTTCGAACGCTCTGGAAATGTCGCAAAAGGAAACAACAATTGCCAGTTTGCGCCAGGAGGTCTTCCGCCTGAAGGAAGCTCTGAACGCTGCGGAGGACAGCGCTGCAAACGAGAAAAAACGCTTTGATGACTTGCTTCAGCAGGCGAAGCGCACTCACGATGATCTCATTGCCCAGCTTGCAGCACGGCCCACAATGGAAAAGTACAACGACGTTCTCCATCAGTTGCGGATTTTGCAGCAACTTGAGTACAACATCGTTGAAGAAGAAGACCACATCACGACGTCAGCTGGCGGTAGTCCAAGCGGTGAGACTGATGCCTCCCAGTCATCAAGTGAAGTTGAGAAGGTCCTCGTTGCACGTGTGCGACGTCTTGAACATTCATTACAGCAACGCGAGCTAGTTCTGCATGAGAGAACTGAGGAAGTAAAGAAGCTACAAGAGGAACTTCGCGTGCACATTACGACGATCCAGGATCAAAAGATTCAACTTCAGCAGCTGGAAGAGACTGTAGATGCGCTTGAAAGCCGCCGTGCTATCGGCCAAGCCAAGGATTTTGGCAGCGAGATCCTCATGGATGCTGTGGAAGATCAGCTTACGGAGACTTTCAAGGCTAGTACCGCTAACGGCAGCGGTGGCGGGACTGGATCCGACAGCAAGATGTTTGAAATTGTCCGCGGACAGCGCGATCGTTTCCGCGAGCGGATGAAGGAGCTACAAGCCGAGAAGAGCAAGATGGAAGAGCTGACGACTGCGTTTCAGAGCCAAGTTGCGCGTCTTGAGAATGATAACATGCAGCTCTATCAGAAGATCCGGTACCTGCAGAGCTACCAGGGTGGTGGTGGTGGATCGTCCAGGAAAAACCTGGCCCCAGGTAGCAGCGGCGGCGGTGGCGGCAGTGCCAACATGCGTGTCACGCCTGGTCTTGCGGCCAGTGGCAGCATGCACGACCTCGAAGGCGGCGTGGGCGACGTCGAGTCGCGGTACAAGTCGATGTACGACGAGAAGATGAACCCGTTCCAGCAGTTCAACAAGATTGAAAGCCAGCAGCGCTACACGAACCTCAACACAGTGGACAAGATCCTGCTCAACAGCGCCAAGATCTTTTTAGGCCACCGCATCACGCGCAACTTTGCGTTTGGCTACATCCTTCTCCTCCACTTTCTCGTCTTTTCGACGCTCTACACATTCATGCACGGCTGCGGCATCAGCAACGACAACTAAACTCGCCAGCGTATCCTTCATCTCTGCCATACTTGATATCCAAGTTCGTAACATGATCGCTTTGGTACAGTGTGGCCCAACGAGTTTTCCCCATTTGCGAATCCCACTTGCGAAGTGGCCACCACCATTACCGGTATGCGGCCGTGGCAAGTGCTCGCCAAGGGCGCGCTGTGGCTGCCCGTGGGCATCACCGTCAATTCGCTCGTAGTCAGCGCCGCGAGCGTCCAGGGCCGCTCCATGCAGCCGGCACTGAACGACGGCGTGCGCAGTGCGAGCGTCGTGCGGGACCGCGTGCTGCTGGACAAGTGGTCCATCCAAGTCCGCCACAAGTACGCCCGCGGCGACGTGGTCGTGCTCGCGTCCCCGGAGAACCCGAGCGAGAAGCTCGTCAAGCGGCTGGTCGCACTCGAGGGCGACATCATTCAAGACAAAGACGGCCGTACCCTCATGGTGCCGCAGGGCAAATGCTGGGTCGAAGGCGACAACACCGAGCTGAGCGACGGCGACAGCAACACGTTTGGCGCTGTCCCACTCGCGCTGATCGACGCGCGCGTGGTCGCGGTCGTGTGGCCGCTCTCGCAGCTCAAGTTGCTCGAGAGCAAGCTGCCCGAGAACCGCGCCATCGTGTAGAGACGGAGAGGAACGCCCAATAGAAACCAGACGTGAGTATTCCTGTGGTGTGTGTGGGAGTCGGTCTTTGTTCCTGGCCTTGGAGGTTGAGACATGCCCACTTGGTCGGGCCCCTCTTGCCTTCACGCGCTGCCTGCCGTCGCTTCGCATTGCCGATTACTGGACGGCCGTCTGCGACGTGGCTGTTTGCGGCACGTACAGTGTGAGGAAACGGCCTGAGCATCTGACGCACACAAATTGACCACAAGAACGCGACGAGGCAGTCTGATCCAAACCGAATGCTTCGTCTTTTGGGTCGAAAAAGACGGAGAAACCTGAGACCCCAAGACGAGCGGATCATGGGCGATTCCGACCGTCAATGAATTGGAGCGGGGTTTCGCATTACTGGTACAGTATTTTTTGGAGAGAAATGGCGGGTGAAAAACAGAACCTCGTTCACCATCACACGGTGTCGCGGCAGGGCGCGTCACTCGCACCACTGGTACTGTACTGTACTACATGTAATGGTGGTCAGTATCGGCGTCCGTGTTTGCGCAGTGGAGGAGATCCGGTGCCCCCCACCTCACCACTACGACACGACGCAACGGGGCCGACTCTATGTGCCTAAACTGCTCGCCGCCGCCGCTCTGTCCATGATGATCACATGGGGTACGATACAGTCCATTCGCGATAAATTCGCTGCTCACTTCAATACTGTACGCTTCACGCGTCATGAGTTAGCACTGGTGACCAACCGCGTGCGTGAGGCACTCACTGCCTGCCTGCGAACTGCCAAACAAGGCCAGCGGTCGGTTGGATGAGAGCCATACAAGTCCGCTGTGGCGTTTCCTGGCGGTCTGGTGCAATGCCCACCAGTGATCCACGGCCGTCCGTTCTGACGGTTCGTGGTGTGGATGGACTCGGCCGGATAAAGTGGCTGCGCAATTGTATGCCTCGTCAAGGATCGACTTCGAGAAGACGAGACGGAAGGTTCCTCAATCGGAGATTCCGACGCGCGCGGATTGGATCGAGATCGGGTGGTGGCCAGCCCACGGGATCTTTCGGGTCAGCGACTTCGACGAGGGGGATCCACGTCGAAGTGGGGCCTCGTCAACGAGGGTTCACGGATGGTGAGGAGGGGGAAGGCGTGCATGGCAAACGACTGTACATGTATGCAGGAACGATTATGACCGTCGGATGCACAATCCTCCACGGTGGATTACAGTACCAGTAGTGTATGATCAGCAACAGTGTTCCTTGTTGAGTGGAAGTGAGGAATGGGACAGTCTAGTGAAGCGCAGAGAAGCGCGCCGTCGAGAGGTCACCCCCGTAGCGATCTTTTTTATGAGTCCCCACACGCCACCTGGAAAATCACCCATGTACTGGAAGTTGGGTGACAGATCGACGCACCACACGAGTATGCAAAGCCAACCGCCCAGCAAAGTCTGGGGCCGCTTCGCTTCCAGTTCATGTGAGTCGTTGCAATCCATTCCTTGTCGAAGACAAAACTACTACGTAGTATAGGCCACCTCAGGATCCGAATACTTATATATATAATACGTCTATCTTGCGTCATGTTCTACGAGTACTTTGGTGCAGCTCTATCGCCTCGGCGGTGTCGGTTTGATGATGGTACACGGTGGGCCGTTCGGCGTCATAAGTTACGTTCCCCCTTCGGGAGAAACGGGGAATGGCGGGGTAGCGTCGGTCGTCGTTTTTCCCACGCCTTATAAAAAAGAAAATACGCGGGGCGATGCTTAGAGTCCCATGCGGCGCAGGCGCGCCGAGTCGGCCTGGCTGAACGCCGCGTTGGTCTTGCAGTCGATCGAGCAAAAGCCCGGCGCAGGGGACGTCGTCTCGAGAAACGACTGCGCGCAGTTGTTGCACTTGTTGGTCTCCGCATGCATCGCACGGCCGTACTGCGAGAGGCGCGCACCGACGACGCCGTCGCTGAGCACGTAAAACACACGGCGCGCGCCGCTGCCGGGCTTCATGGTCACGATGTCGTCGTCCACGAGCCGCGTAAAAAGCGCGGCGCCGCCGCGGCGGTTCTTGACCACACCTGCATCCACCAGCCAGCTCACGGCCTCGGACTGCACAAAGTATTCGTACGAGAGCCGCGAGTGCTTGTGGGTCGAGTGCGACGCGATGAGCTCGATCGCGACGCGCACGAGATCGTCGTCGTCCTCCATCTCACTGTCCGAGTTGGAGGCCTCGCTGGACGTGGCCGAACCGGTCATGCTGCTGGGCGAGGCCGTGATCGCGTCACGGGCCGTGCAGGTCTTGCAGACGCGCTGGGCGCTGTCGTAGCCGAATTCCGGGAGCAGCTCCGTGTACGGACTGCAAGTCGCACAGACGAGCTCACCGCACGCACGGCAGTGGTGGCGACGGCAGAAGAGCGAGAATGCCTGGCCGCAGCAGAGACACGCGTTGCTCGCCGTGTCGGGGCGCCACTCGGGCTGGATCTTCTTGAGCGGCGACGAGGCCGCCGCAGGCGAGAGTGAAGGTGCAGAAACAGCCATGGTTGTGTGGGGCGGGTGAGGACGAAGAAGAGAGACCCACACAAGGCGACGCAAATCGGAAAGTGAGCTGGGAAGCGGCAAGCGGAGACTGTGGTGGCTCACGCACTCACCCACAAGCAGCGCTCTTCCTTCCACATGCCGTACTCAG
>JAADVY010000469.1:0-16172 GCA_023336035.1 Pythium plurisporium
AAACGCCAAACGCCAAGCGCCAAACACGCCAAACGCCAAACGCCAAAAGCCAATGCCAAATAAATGCCGAAAACAAATTCATTCCAGTGACGTAGCTCTTCGTTAAATTATGAGTTAAAGAGCGAAGGCCATCTTGATCTCATGATCCGTGCTGATCCAATCCCTTTTCTTGTGGACTTGCCCTGTACCCATCTGATGCTTTCACGGCAGGTGCTTGATCGCCCGAGAGGATGACATGAACTCGCCTGTTCCGTGATGGATGTGAAGGTAAGCGCGTGAACGGGGCGTGTGAGAAAAGGCGTGTCACCAAAAATAAGTGGGAAATCACATTCGTCATCTGTTTTCTATCGATCTGGTAGCTGTGCCCGTCTTTGTTCGTAGGTTTGTTTGTGAATTCATTTGGTCGTGTACTTGTTTGTCGTATACCTAAGTTGGTTGAGTGTTTCCATTGTCCTGATCTTTCATTCGTTTATCTGTTCGTTTGTTTGTTTGTGTGCCTTACGTGTCTGTGTGTACGCTTAGTTGCTCATTGATCTCGTTGCCCTCGTTACTGTGACTGCTCTCATTGCTGTGATTGCTTTCGTTCTTGGTAATGTTAGGTGTTTGGTGTTTGGTGTTTGGCCTTGTTGATGTTCGCTTGGGGCGTGTGGTCAAGTGACCGACGAATGGTCGTGTTTGTGGCGTTGCCATAGTTTGCGTTGATTGCGTCTCCTGGATGAACTGAAATTCCTCCACCGACGACTCCAATCAAATTTTAACTACAAACTAGTATGTATCACAGCCAAACAATGAGAAGTGCGTCGAGACAGTCGGATGTTAATGAACGATTCGTGTAAGCAGACCGTAAAAGTGGTACGACTTCAACCTCTCTGCAAGCTGGTGCCTTTTGAATGAACGCACCACCTGCACGCTCCTCACAGCACCTACTCAGCCGCCCAGTGAGAATTCGAGATGGCATTCGCCCGCAGCCCGTTGCTGGAGGCAGCTACCCCGGTCAGTTCCTCACGTTGCTGAAGTACGAGTTTACTGCGTTCATAGCGAGTTTCCCACCCTTTCGTGCTGTCCCGGAACGCAAAGAATATGGCGAATTTGTCCATGATCACCGCGATGCTGCGCCCATCACCCCTCGCACAAACAGCTGCGAGTAGTTCGGTGAGGCTTACATCCTCTTTGTCCAGGGTTTCTCTCATGTCCTCTTTGTCCAGAAGTGCTTGAACGCATTTTGCACCATGGTTTTCGCTGCAAGCGAGTAACTTGAAAGTAGCTGAAGGGAGGGATCCATGTTCTTCGTATCACGACTGAAGGGTACTTCATTTAATGCGCGAACTCCCACGGGGGAGAGAAGAGGGAATACAGAAGTCGGCAGAGTGATTAACCAGCCTATCAATCATTGTTATATTTGTAATATTCGCACGAGAGTTCGCTGAGGCGACCGCATCTCTGGCTGGGTGAGTCCGTGGTGCTCGCCGCATCAGTTTCTTGTATGGTTAGCTGGTTGCTATACGAATGATGCCGCGATTTACATAAAACTTTTTTTTAAATTCGTAGTTCCTTTGGAACTATGAGTTGGCGGGACTTGGAGGGAGTTTGTTTGGGTATGTTTGAGTCGCACGTGCAACTGAGCAGCAACCTTGTGACACGCGGGACTTCACATCAGATGTGGCAGATTTTCCACCCGGGTCCTCTTCCTTTTTTTGTACCCACCGTGTTTTCTGGGATACACGTCGTGACTCACGACGCGTGAGGGTGTGTTTCACGTACAGTTTCACTGCGGCGGACGTGCATAAAAAGTCACATCGCTGTCGACGGGCGAGTAGTATACTGCACAGTGGATACGGGCAATGGCCTGGCTCTCGGCGGCGGTACACACAGACTGTGGAACCGCAGTGCGTCTTCCCCGCGGGTTGACGCGGCTTTAGTAAGTTGGAATAGCACCGAGTCGGTGTCACAGGTGGTCAAGCCTCACCTGGCATCCTTCGATACGAGAGGAGGTCCATTGTGGGCTCCACAGTGGAGACCACGTCGCACAGAGTGCACTGTCTTTGATACGGAGGTATTCTGGTTACACCACCTGCTGCCAGTGAGAAGAGAATTGTGTGATACCCACAGAGTGTATGGAGACTGCAAGGACTATACCACAGCACCAAAGGCACTGGTGAGCCGCCAATGCCTATTTTGGCGGTGGTCGATCGCGCTTACCGTGCCTCCTGCTGCCGCAATCACTGCAGAGGAAAGTCGGGATCGATTGAACCCACGCAGTGGGGACTCATGAGGAAATGGCTCGTTTTTGTCGGCTTTTTATAGTGGTAGGAGATCAGCAACAAAGAGACGGATGGCGTCGACCCGATGCCCACACTGGGGGTCCACAGTGACACAACGGCGTTCGAGCAGCCACACACAGTGCAATTGCGAGCCTGATACATTGATATCGTGTGCTCCACGACCTCACACGCCGTGGAAGCCGTGGCGCCGGTGGCCGGCCCATTTCCACGCCGCCTGGTGCCACTAGCATCCAGACAAAAGTGTGGACACAGATCGAAGAGATAATGGGTATTCTCTCAGCAAAAAACGCTATTTTGTTCGATTGAATCGCTCTTTTAAGGATTTTACCGGTTCGGCTTAAACTAGCAGAACCTGGGTTCAGGGTTTGGTTCGTCTAACCCGTGATTATACCGTAAAAGGCTGTCAGTTAGCCAGTCTCACACCTCGATCACCTCCAAAAGGAACTACGCCTCCCCCGCCCGTAGGGCGGGCAAGCAGTTTTTCCCAAAAGCTTGAGGAGCTCGAATCGGAATCGTGGGGGAAATGCCTAATCGGTGCAATGACTGGCCTAAGTGTCCCTAATCAGTACACAAACCCCTGGCATGCCCCAAATCGCTTCCTGGCCATTCAAGTTTCGTGGCTGTTATTAGGACCAATCCAGGTAGTGCTTAGGAAGACGTTCAGTGCCAAAATGACCGACGCTAGAACAGGAAAGAAAGTCAAGTGCGGGCAGTGCAACAAGGACGTGTCGCTCAAGAACATTGCTCGCCACCGACGACGATGTGGACGTGTTGGACCCGTTACAGCTGAGGTGTTGGCTGAACGATACGAGCGCAAGAAGGCGTACGACCGAACCTACCAGGTAGAGCGTAGACAGGCTGCTCGTGCTGCTGCTGCCGCTGCTCAAGAGCAGCACAACGACGACGACGCCAGTGACGTGGAGATCAGGGAGACAGTTCCCCCGATGTGTGCGATTTGTCTGTCACCCTGCGTGAACCCTACGGGGCCTACTCAATGCACGCATAGGTACTGTCTGGCGTGCTACGACGAGTGGCTCGTCAGTCGTTTGCGTGCGAACCAGGCGGTGTATTGCCCCGGATGCCGTGGCGGGGTGGACATTCCGACGGAAGGTCCACGGCGGGGACAGGCGCGTGACCAACACAGCGGCAGACGTGGTGGTGGTGGCCGTGGCCGTGGTCGCGGTCGTGGTCGTGGCCGCGTCACGACGGGACGCCGCGTAGAGTAGGCGTCCATATCTCCCACAGTACAGCATCCTCATTTTGGCTCAGTTGCAAATGCTCTTTATATCAGTATTCTACTACGCGCAAAGCCAATATCTACTATTTCTTGATAGATTATTTATCTCAATACAATGATTGTCCCAGAGAGCTTTGTAATTGTATACGTTATTGATCGCCGAGGAAAGGAGTGCACAAGGAAATGGATACACAATGACCTGTCACAGAGTAAATCACGACCCACGGCCCTTCCGTGCGCTGGAAATAAATTGCGCTGCCATGGCTCAGTGTCACACGACGTGGAGGCAACACCTCTGTCTCATCTCGTCCGACACGAGGCCAATCAAGTATACTCTAATCAAGTGTAGCCTGCCTCCGGCGCACACGATGAGATTCAAGGGTTAGGTCTTCCGAATCGTACAACCGGGAGGCGAATGTAATACTAATCTCAATATTGTTTTGCTTCCTCATTGTACGACTCGGAGGGACTGGCGCTGCCTCCCGCTCGTGCGATTTTGAGCCAGTTTTATATAGTGAACTCAGATGTAAATCGTCCGACGAGGAGGTCATTGGGTGTACGTTTCGTATGTATTCTGTTTAGCCTATGCAACGCATGAAAGTGAATGCAAACCCTCGACTGGTGCAACACTATTCGAACTCGAGGTCTAACATGTCCTCAGGGTACCAGATACCTTCAACGAATTGCCACTTGGAAAGATCCCGTGCATCTTGTTCGTACTCAGGAAGCTTGAAGCGCAATTGAGACGGGCACGTGCGCTTATTGTGTCCAGGCAATCGACAAACCGAGCATTTCACGACGGCTACGCGGGACGCACACGTCTCTGCCTCCGCCTCCGCACACTCAAACCCGCCGTCACTGCCGGTGCCACTCTCTTCTTCACGGTCGTCCTCGTTGGGCTCGCTTCTACCCTCGCCGTCGTAAGCATGTGTCAAATTGGAGGGTGGGATCGCAGCCGCTGTCCTATCACTCCCGGGAACGCTCGTTCTTGCCACAGACAGGTCATCAGCACCTTGAAATCTGTTTACTCTGCGTCGCCCGCGCTTTGTCACAACTATAGGAGGCAAGGCTGCATCGTCCTTTGTGCATGTAGTGACGTCGACGGGTGTGATTGTTCCTTGAACCGCCTGTGCGCAAGTCTTCATAAGGAACACCGGATTCACATACAGTGAGGCGTCACGTTTCAGCTTCAGAAGAACGGCTTGAGCATGTACGCAAGGATACTGCATCTCTGTCCATGAACCACACGGACATGTCTTGTCGCTGAGATTTACCACCCGGCAGCCTTGGCATCTGAGACGCTGGACCTCGTAGAGAAGCGCGCTTCCGGTCACATCGTAAGGTAGCACGTCCCGTCTGAGCGCACTGTCCATGGACTTGGCTAGAACTTTCGCGATCCGGGGAACGAGATCTTCTTCTTTGGCCCCTGAGTACTGGTTGAAAAGCGTGTGCAGACGAGAACCGATCTTTCGCGAAATTCCAATGAACACCGCGAGATGCGCTGAGAGACGATCTTCTTCGATCCAACTGTTCATGGATTCTGCGGCATTCGAAGTGACAATACCGAAGCGTGGATCAGGAAAATAGGCATGGATCCAACTTGCCTTGTCGATTCCTTCAAGATATAAAGCGACCGGAGGATGTGATGACCGGAGCGCTGTAAAGAAATTGTCCACGGCATCAGAAAGGGGTTCTTCGCGATCTTGTGAACCAAGCCGTCGAGTCCGGTATGGAACGTCGCTACGACATTGCGTTTTATGTGCACTGAGCAATATGAGTGATGCGCGTTAGAGATCTTGGCACGTACAGCTGGGATTAGACCCTTGTCTCTGTCGCTGACGATGACGAGACACGGTCTTTCGTAGATGACGGGAACAGCTTCCGTAAGACACTCCAGAAACCACATCCAGCCTTCCTTCGTCTCTCTTTTTTCCACGTTGCTGATCGCTATACCGACGATAATCACGTCGAAGTTTCCGGTGAGCATAGAAGCAACGTACAACGTGCCTTCGTCCGTGGACTTGAGATGGCAGGCATCAAGAGCAATAATCGGCAGCATAAAAGGGAATCGCTTGTTGAAAATACCGTAGACGATGCATGCGCGAGAGAAGTGACCGTCGGTCTTCGCGTGTCTTGTGACAGTTCCAGGATTGCTGTCTTCCATCTTTCGTAACCAGTCCCTAAAGAACTTATAGCTGTCCTTCCCATCACCATCCGATGCATCAATCACAGCTCGTTTCGCGCGCCATGCTTGACGGCGCGTGATCTTGATTTTACCTTCAACTTTGGCACGCTATTTGCGAAGACTTGATGCGTCGGTCTGCAGCACAGCTGCAGCTATCGGTGCCAGAGCAAGCTTCTTACGCGTTGGGGGGCTCGCTTCCGACCCACGCCTGTGACGACATGCACCAAGCTATGCTCGCAACTGAACTCAATGATTTCGGCTGCCTCAGTCCCGCTTATGGTGCGGGCCTTGAGTTTGAACGGGCACTCTCGGTGCTCTGTACACTGCACTTCAAGCCTTTTTTTGTTGTTTGTCTTGTACTTGAAGCCAGCCTTTCGGTGCGCGAAGTACCTTGCAATTTCTAGCTTCATTGCCGTCATGGAGGTGAAGACTTCACCCACTTGGAAGTCCGCTCTCATACGGTCCGGATTCGACGCCATCACGCTCTCACTCTTCTTGTTCACCTCGAATCAAATCTCCAAGTTGCAGACCAACTTCTGGGATGCCGAAGACGCGTTTGGGTTCCAGATATTTTTAGCTCAGCTTCCCTCGTATAAATGAATCGATTTGGGATAAAAATAATGTTTTGAACCGATTAGTGTCGTAGCATGACTTTGGAGACCGATTAGGGACTTTTCCTCAGAATCAGGTACCGATTAGGCATTCTCCCGGAATCATGATTGATTGACTCCGATCAGCCTCAGTTCTGATCCATGTTATGATTGGTGTCCTTTCACCTACTCCACTCCACCACCTTCTGCCTGCGTGCGATGCGGTCGTCGCCCATGATCCTCAAGCGCGTGCGTGCACCGAGCGGCAGCGCGGACGTCGAGCCTGCGCACGCGGCGTATCCCGACGACATCACCACCACCAGTGACTCTCTTCCGACCCAACTGACGGATTTAGACGCCAAGTGTCGGCGCCTCGCCGAGCTGATCAAACAGTCGCGACACCTCGTGGCGTTCACGGGAGCGGGCATCAGCACCGCCGTCGGACTGCCTGACTATCGCGGAGACGGTGGGATTCGCACAAAGGGATTTGACAAAAAGAAAAAGCAGCAGCAGCCGACCTCTCAGCACGTGAATGCAGCGACAGCGACCACCGCGCTGCAGGTGAAGAAGCGACGAAAGGGCGAGTTGGACAACCTCACAAACGGCGGGACGGGAAATCTTGACGAGGACGGCTCCGGTTCAGACGGCGGCGTAGTGATTCCGGACTTCCACTTGCTCGTACCGTCATCGACCCACATGGCGCTCGCTGAGCTCCACCGGCTCGGATACCTGAAGCACGTGGTGTCGCAAAACGTTGACAATCTGCATCTCAAGAGTGGACTCCCCGCCGACGCGCTCACGGAAGTCCACGGCAATGCGACGCAGGCAAAATGCGAGACTTGCGAGAAGATCTATACGCAAGATTTCCCTGTGACGGGGTTGTGCAATGACCCTTTGTGCGTGAGCACCAAGCGGTCTGTCGAGCAGCGGCTGCGGGCGCGCACACGACACGGCAACGGCCGCTTGAAACGGAACGTGATCAGTTTTGACGAGCCCATGGACGACATTGATCGCGCCATTGACGAGTGCGAGGCGTCCGACGTCGCGCTGGTGCTCGGAACGTCGCTCCGCGTCGAGCCATTTACAGAGATGGCTGGTGAGTACGCAGAGTCGCTGATCATCGTCAACTTGCTCCCTACGGTCCCCAAGCTCGACCGGCGGGCCGAAGTCACAGGTGTGCGACTCTATGAAAAGTGCGATGTCGTCATGGCCAAGACGATGAAATATCTCATCGGCGAGGAGTACGAGATTCCGGCGTGGCAAGGTGAACACCCGACATCGGTATTCGTGCCTGAGCACGAAGAGAAGAATCTCGTGAATGTGCTCGCTGGACGTCTTCTTGCATCGTGACCTGGTCAAGCGATCACGAGAGCAGGATAACTTATGGTGAGATAGCGATTGCGTTTCATATTGTAGTACGGATAGATTTGAATGCGATGGAGCCTTTGTTCACAGTGAATCTCCACGTCGCATAGATTCCGCCCGTTCGAAATCTGAAACGACGCGTCGTTTCGACACAAAGCTGGTGTGCTTGAAGACCAGCGGATGACACTCAACAATGCCCAATGTCGATCGCCGCTTCGATGAAGAGAGAAGCACCAGGAGCAAGCTCAGTAGCGAAAGCGATGCCGATGACATCTCCCAGATCGCGCGTAAAGTGCTGGAGGACCTCGAGTCGTGTATCAACGAGATCCCTTATACGGATGGATTCGACGACGATACGAAGGGAGATAACAGAAAACAGCAGATCGGTGTGAGCCTGGAGGAGCTGCAACTGATCTTGGACAATTCGATTCGACGTCACGATAATGAGCAGACGCGCCGAGATGGTTGCGGCGATGAGCTTGGCACAACACACGCTGTTCGACCTAAACCAAACGCCCAAGCTGCTCCAGGCACAAGATTTGCGGATCATCTCTCCACAATATCAGCTTTACCGACGGACCCAAGACGTAAACCTAAGAAGGTGACGGAGGAAGGCTTATCAACATCTTTCAGTGAACTGCAAGGCCTTCTTCTATCCAAGAGGCAGGAGTTTGTGCGCCAAAAGGAACACAATCGGAGACGCCTAGAGCAACCCCAGTATCCGGTTCATCACAATTCTGATCGAAGCCGAATCGACCAAGATGAAGCAATCGTGAGGGACCGTTTTCCGTCTCGCGGGCTGCACAAAGGCGTGAGACAACTAGATGACGACCCTGTGTCACTGAATTTGTCGTCGGCAAGGTGGAATCAATCTTGGGTAAGCCAGAAGAGAGACGAGTACTTTGAGACGCCCATCAGTGGAGCGAATGAACCTGGCGGCCGATCATTGAACTCACAGCATCCGTCCTCTCACACGGAGACGAGTGACAAAGCATGCTACATTGTTCCGTCAGCATTTGGACCAAACGAAAACGATATTCCTCGTCTACAGATGCGTCAAAACGAACAAACAGGAACATCTCATAATGCTGTCAAAGATAGTCCAAGCTTCACTGAGCCTCGCCATTGGGATTTGGCTGCACGTGGACGGGGGTCGTTTGACTCATCAAGTTGCCCATCGTCAGCTTCGTCATCTTCATGCGCTTCTGGCTCAACGAGAAACAGTGAGAGGCTTTCGATTAGTAGCAGTCGCAGTTCGACGCGTGCACGACGTAATCGCCAAAATCAAGAACAGACATCGGAACGCTTCTATGAGCAGCCTAACATAGACAATGACCGTCACATTTTGCCTCCGCAAGCCACCCTTGGAGATCAGCTCCAGTGGGAGCTAGATCTATCCAACTTCAATATATGACGACCTCTCTTTAGATCTTCTTCTCGCGCTCTTCTGCTTCGTGTTGCTTCCTCATCTGATCCACCGAAGCTGGGAGGGACTTTCCGGTGTAGTCTTTCACAGCCACCGAGCTGATACTGCCCAGCAGCATCATGGTCGCCGTGATCGTGAGGAGTGCTGTGATGTGAGGTGGTGGTCCTACGAGGTATCCATTGACAAACTGAGCGATGACGCTTCCGCTGCGACCTGCAGCCGTGAGGAGACCCATTCCAGTCGTTCGAATGTCGGTCGGGAAGGACTCGGCTGACATAAGATCGATGGCATTCCAGCCCGCTGTGCTGAACGCATTGAAGCCACTCGCCAGTGCAATGATGAGCACTGTAGCCGTCACTGAGACCTCACTCTCGTCGTTATTCGAGTTCACGTAGGCAAATCCAGCTGCACAGGCCGCCGAGAGCAGCATGGACACGAACAAAATTCGTCGTCCACCCCACGAGTCCATCAAAAGTGCACTGTAATCGTTCTCAGTCAGTCTGGAGACAACAATACGGTGCGAAAAGAACTTCAATCTCACCTGTAGATATTTCCAGGCAGATTCGCGGCCGCGTAGATGAAGGCATTGGCAAACGGATCCGATAGGTGGATCCGCTTGAATAGCACAGTGATCCACGTGGCGAGCCCGTAGGAACCAAAGCTGAGACAAAACCACGACAAGAGCAATGACACTGTGGTCGTGCGCAAGATCGGATCAAAGAGCTCACGATATGCCTCCGTGTAAGTTTTCTCTTCGTCGACGTGGTCAATCGCGTCGGCAATCGCATAGCTTGCGTTCACAGTCGTCAGGCTGCGCGCGAATGGCGAGAGCAGCGCAGTTCCCTCTGTTGGCAAGTCGCGGCGCTCCTCAGTGGTGTGGCGGGAGGCATTCGTGGCGCGGATGTGATTCACGACGTCCTCAGCATCTGTGTACTTGCGACGACGCGCGTAGTACTGAGCACTCTCGGGCACATAGTAGTACGTGAGCAACCAGCAGACAAACGCAGGAATGGACACCACTGCAGCAAATGCACGCCACGAGAAGGGCGACGATGGAATCCCCAGCATGGCCCAGGCGAGTGCCGCCGTGAAGACAGAACCCTGTGAAACGCATATACATAGCAAACCAGCAAATCAGCGTGGTAAACGCCTGCCATCCGACACCAGAGTCGGATCGAAATGGATACGTACCACCATCCAGTATGAGGCAACGATCGTCACGTAAAAGCCGCGGCGATTTGCAGGAACGTGCTCCGAGCAAAGCGTAAACATCGCGGGCACGGTGCCTCCAATACCTACCGACCCAGACACACAAGCAGTTGGCTTCTTTTCCGAGGCGTGAGTCATCGTGAAACTACATACCGATGCCAGCAAGCGTGCGGCACAGAATGAGCACGTAGATGTTGGGTGAAACTGACGAAAGCAGCGCAAACACGGCGTTGATGAGCAGCGAATGGAGCAGACTCGCGCGCCGTCCGATGCGGTCACTCAAGATCCCGAAACCCACGCCGCCGAGGAACATGCCCGCAAAAATCGCTGCCGCCAGCGCACCTGCGGCATCCACAACAACAAAGTTAGATATACCGTCAATGGCTCTCGTGTGGTGTGTGACGCACTCTGTTGGGCCCGCGTGAGCACGCCTTCTTTGTCTTCGTACACCGCGAGAATGTAGCCAATTGAGAGAATCTCGATCGCGTCGGCGGCGTTGCCAAGACCCAGGATGCTACAGCACATCAAAGTACACCCATAGTGGTCACGAATGCTGTGGAAGATGTTGTGAGTGATCGTGATGGACAGCAAACCACGCACAGCACGGTGCGGAGGTGGAAGTAGCCATCTTCGGTCCCGTCGATCGCCTGCGTCATCACCCAGTCAATTCTGGATATCTAATCCCCACCATGTGCATCTCACAGCATACGCACGAGCTGCAGACGCTCGCGGCGCGCAGTGAGCGAGTCGCTCGGTGCCATGGGGGACAGCAGAGACCGATGGAGAGCTCGATGGATCTCGACGTGTCGGATGTCAAGCGAAGCCAAGAGAAGCGAAGTGTGCCAGGGAAAACCGGTACGCAACCGGTTAGGTTCTGACAGTACGGTACTGTACAGTATTCTAAGTTAGCGTACAGTATAAACGTGAAATGGTGGAGGTTAAATAACGGTCTCCGAATGCCCTGTGTTCGATTGCGCATCAACACGCCTCGCTTCAAGGTCTCCGTTGATGAGTTGAAGTGGTTTTTTGCGCAGTGGGTGTTTGACCCATGGGCTCGTGGTTGACGCCGCCACGTCACCGGTCTGGAGTTGTGTTCTGCAACTGCCGTTCAGCTGATCTAAACGACTGGGCGGAGAATGGAAAGCATGGCGAAGCGAAGCACCAGACAGCCGCGCGCTCAACACGCGACTCACCGACACGAAAATTCAGCCAGCAATTGGTCGGGGGAGACAAGGCGTGTATGCACATCACATTACAGTGGTCGATAGCTCATCACACTGGAACGAGAGACCTCGGAACCTACGGAGGTATCATTGGGGCGTCGCCCGCCGTCGCAGTCGTCTCTTCCATACTAAATGACCAACCTGGCGATGCCCAATAGCCTCCATACGCTGGCGTCCCATGCAGTACAGGATTCCGCTCAGGTCGGATATCTCCGTCCACCACCAGACGCGCTGGTATTCCTCCATCTCGACCTCAATTTGATGGCTTCTTTTTCGCCACTGCTCTGTCTCGTGCACTCTTCGCTCCACTCCACGTGAGCTTCAGAAACGGACCTGCTGCTTGCCGCAAGCAGCAGCCTTGCGTGGTCGGATCAGTCGTCCGGTGCATCAGGAGGTCCAAGTGGTGCCAACTTCAAGACCTCGAATCGGTTGTGAATCCCATCCCACACGATCCCTCGCTTTAACCACTTCCGATGGTGGGACTCGGAAGAGCGTGACGCAGCCCGTCGTCTGTGACGTGGCCCCGTGACGTCACTAAAGCCATAGCCAAAACATTCAGCCATGAAATCGACCTGGTCGAGGTTTTACCCTGTAAACCTTACAGAAGCAATTCGCGCAACTGGTGGCTCGTTGCGTCACGAAAAAACCTCACTCCGGTGGTGATGCTGCTGCTCGGTTTTCCGATCCAAGAGTGGCACACATCGTGAAGTGAGCGAAGAAGAGAAGAGCAAGCCCCCACCCAGCCCACGAGAACCCACGCGACCATGGACCCGACCACCTCACAATCGGATCTGCAGGCCACGAGCGAAGCCACCACTACCACTACTACCACCACGACTATGACCGTCGACGTGCACCCGGAGGAGGCGCAGACTTTTCCGATCATCCAATCGGTCGCGCAGAACGCCCACGTGAAGGGGATGGCCGAGTACGAGGCCATGTACAAGCAGTCGATCGAGGACCCGGACACGTTCTGGGCCAAGATAGCGCGCGAGAACCTCACGTGGTTCCACGACTTTGACCAGACGCTCTCGGGCTCGCTCGCCAAGGGCGATGTCGCGTGGTTCACGAACGGCAAGCTAAACGTGAGCCACAACTGTATTGACCGCCACATCCCCACGCGCGGCGACAAGACCGCGATCATCTGGGAGGCCGATGAACCGGGCCACAGCAAGCACATCACCTACAAGGAGCTGCTCCAGGAGACGTGCCGCATCGCGAACGCCATGAAGGCGCAGGGTGTGAAGAAAGGCGACACGGTCGCTATCTACATGCCCATGATCCCGGAGCTCGTCTACGTCATGCTCGCCTGTACCCGTATCGGTGCGGTCCACAGTGTGGTCTTTGCGGGCTTCTCGTCAGATTCGTTGCGTGACCGCATCGTCGATGCGCAGAGCAAGTGGGTCTTCACGAGCGACGAGGGCAAACGTGGCGGCCGCACGCTTCCGCTCAAGGAGATCGTGGACCACGCTGTCCATGGTCTCGAGTTTGTGCGTCGCGTGTTTGTGTTCAAGCGCACGAACAACCAGTTCGTCACCTACAACAAGCACCTCGACATTGATATGTCGGCTGAGCTGTCCAAGCACCGCCCGTACTGTGCACCCGAGTGGATGGACAGCGAGGACTTGCTCTTCGTGCTGTACACGTCCGGCTCGACGGGCACGCCCAAGGGCGTGGCACACACGACGGCCGGCTACCTGCTGTACACGATGCTCACGACCAAGTACACGTTCGATCTCCATGAGGACGACATCCACGCGTGTGTGGCTGACTGCGGCTGGATCACGGGCCACAGCTACATTGTGTATGGCCCGCTCGCGAACGGCACGACCACAGTCATGTTCGAGAGCACGCCCGTGTACCCGGATCCGGGACGCTACTGGGACCTCGTCCAGCGTCACAAAATCACGACGTTCTACACGGCGCCGACTGCGATTCGTGCGCTCATGGCGCACGGTGATGAACACGTGAAGAAGTACGACCGCTCATCGCTTCGTATTCTCGGCAGTGTCGGTGAGCCGATCAACCCTGAGGTACGCTTCTTCGCGATTGCATTAAGTGATTTGTTTGCGCGTCGTGCTAACATATTCTGCTGCAGGCTTGGCGCTGGTACTACAACGTCGTAGGCGAAGGCAAGTGCTATGTCGCCGATACCTACTGGCAAACGGAGACGGGCGGCCACGTCGGCGTCGGTCTTGCTGGTGCGACGCCCATGAAGCCGGGGTCATGCACCAAGCCGTTCTTCGGCATTGACTTCGTGCTGACCGACGACAAGGGCACGATCCACGAGGGCGTTGAGGCCGAGGGCGAGCTCTGCATCCGTCGCCCGTGGCCAGGTATGGCGCGTACAGTGTTCGGCGACCACAACCGTTATCTCGCTGTGTACATGGCCTCGCACAAGGGACTGTACTTTACGGGTGATGGCGCCAAGCGTGACAAGGACGGCTACCTCTTCATCACGGGCCGTATTGATGGTACGTCCCCATATTACCATGTTTTTTCGTCAACTCGTATGCCTAATCGTGGTTACGGTGATTGCAGACGTGCTGACAACCTCCGGACACCGTATCGGTACTGCTGAAGTTGAGAGCGCGCTTGTCGCACACAACCTGGTCGCCGAAGCTGCTGTCATCGGGTATGTTATTGTCACCCAATGTGGTTGTGTCTGCTTCTCGCGATGTCTCACACGTAATGCTTGTGTTTGAAGCATTCCCCACAAGATCAAGGGCGAGGGTATCTGCTGTTATGTCACGCTCATTGCTGCCGCCAAGCCGTCGGCTGAGGTAAAGAAGGAGCTCGTCCACCAGATTCGTCACGTCATTGGTGCCTTCGCGACGCCCGATGTGATCGTCTTTGCGCCGGGACTCCCCAAGGTACGCGAGCACTTTGTACGTCGATATGCCGAAAGCGAATGCTGACCATGCTCTTATTTTAACAGACGCGTTCGGGGAAGATTATGCGTCGTGTGCTGCGCAAGATCGCTGCTGGCGAGGAAGACTCGTTGGGTGACGTCTCGACGCTTGCCGAGCCCGCGGTCGTACCGGTGCTTATTGCGAACATGAAGGAGGCACTTGCAGGAAAGAGCCTGTAAACCGTCATCGATGCGCAGTTACTACTATCACTCGACTTTTCACCAAGTTTGCGATTATGCTCCATCATCCAATGGAGCTTGCGGCGGGGTTGAAAATCGAACCTAGAAAAGAAAAAATCTATGTCTGATAATGAACGCTAGTGTTTTCATCAACGCGTATGACTAGTGCTACGAGGCCATTACCCGTTACTCTCCGCTTAAAGAAGAATGCGTGGAGGTTTGGTACTTTTCTGTTCGAGAAGACTCGACGGGCTTGCTCTTGTTCTACGTACCGGGCTCAATGATGTCCCCGAGTGACCGCAAAGTGCTACTGGAAGTGAACAACCAGAAGACACAACCGACGACTGAGCCGAAAAGCACACAGAGACGTTGGTAGCGACGCAGATATGATGAGACGTACCTGGGTGGACCCCAAAAGAATAGGACACACATGAAAGAGTAGGGTGTGTATGCAGGCAGCTTACAGTACTGTATCGCTTATCTTGAATGATGAAGCAAGTGTGACCGCACCGATGCCACGTACCGACCACGAACCACACGCTCGAGCAACACCAACGAACTTCGCCACTTTTAGGTTCTAACGCTAGTTAGCTGTACACGAGAAGCTACACACTCGCTTCGACCGAGCGGGGTGTGCGGTCCTGGTCGCTTTGGTCGGCCAACTACGCGCGAGCATTCATTTGCAGATACTCCTTGTTGCTCCCAAGTTCAGACGAATAAATTCACTCAAGAAACATCTGCTCGATTCCGTGCTGAATAATCTTCGTCAGCTTGCCATGGACCATCGCTAGCTGACGACGATTGTTCAGATAACGTTACTGGAAGTTCAACAGCAGCATCCATGGTTGTGAGATATGGCCCATGGATGCTGCTGTTGAACTTCCAGTATCTCACAACAACGTACTTCTCGCGTCGTCGCGAACCAAACGTACCGCTGCTGATTGCCGGAGCGTTTATCAGCTCCGCAAATGGGACGTTGTTTGCGTCCGTGGACGTCGTGGTGCACAGCGTGAGCGATGTGTCAGAACTCTGCAGTGTGGTGACATTTCTAACCCAGATCACGATTATACGCCGCGACGTCACGCCGCGCGCGAAGGTGAGCACAGTGCGATGGATGACGCTTTCTGCTGAGACGCTCGTGGGGTTTGTGCTTGGCGTCGCCGCGCTCAACGTCGCCGTCATTTGCTGTTCAGCACACAAGCTCCTGCCCATTGATGAGATCGATGCCACCATACGGAATGGGTCGCTGGCATTCATGTTCTTCTTCCGTTCACTACTCACCACTGAGCAGTAAAAGCGGATGGCGCAGTGTGTGGACAGCTCGCAAAATCGAGATCGTTCTCTATCTACCGCCACTCATACACGCGTGTCCGTTCTTCATTCTTGAACATACGACTGTCTTCAAATAGACGTATATCCAGAGTCTCTACATGCTCGTGCTGATCGTGAGCTGTCTCACACCCACCTCGCTCAAGGAATGCCGCTCAAGTAACACGCCTCGTGTCAGTAACGACTCAGTACACCTCGTCAAGACGAGCCATGCTCCCGTTCTACTACACGCGCT
>JAADVY010000470.1:0-16164 GCA_023336035.1 Pythium plurisporium
CGCCGTGCTTCTGTACTACTGTCGAGTGGACCGCTTGAATGCTAACCGCTGTGGTTAGCATTCAAGAGGTCCACGCGAGGCGGTAAGCATTCCAGATGCCTTACCAAAGGGAGATGGAACCCTCGGTACCTACTGGGTCCGATCGAAGAGGACACGCGAAGAGAAAGGACGACGCCTGCTATGAGCGAGCGAGTTCTCGCACCAAAACTTGACCTGTCAGAGGCGCCTCTTCAAGACCCAAGTCCATGACGCTTTGCACGGGCCGCCGGTTGTCTCATTTCCCAATTGTGTCTCAACCGCCCGCCACCCCCCCACCAACAAGCGATGCTCAACGTTTTCTCCCCCGTCTGGCCCACCGCCCCTGTCTCGCATTGCGACTTTGAACCGTACCGAGATATCGAGATGCTCGACGCCGAGAGCAGTGTGTGGCCTGCCACTACGCATGTCGACATGTACATGGGCAACTTGGCGCACGAACTTGTCGAGCTATTCCCGGAGGTGGTGGAGGCACCACACGGAGCAGACGCGTGCAGTCTCCTCGACTCGCCGCCTCCGTCGCCCCGAGCAGAACCACAACCACGACCACGCGCGTCCAAGCAGCGCGCCAAGCGCCGACGGCGTGACCGCAAGCGCTCGGAGAGGCAGAAGGAAGTCGAGAGTCGCCGACGCAAGGCTAACAAGGTATGTCTTTTGCTGTTGCCTCGTCGCGGTCCAACCAAACGGAGTGCTAACAACCGAATCTGCAGCTGCGCGAGAGAGCACGGCGCGTCAAGTGCCTGGAGGAAGAGCGCTGTCTGCGCGCGCTGATTCGCGAATCCGTTTACCAGTTTGCCGACGCACTGGGTATGGAGGTGGATTGCCACCTGCTGCCCCTGCTACCGCCTGAGCTACAGGAGATTATCGCCCACGCGGACGCTGCAATGGAAGCGTACAGAGGCTTCTCAGGACAGAAGACTCTCAGCTCAGAGCTGAACCAACTACCAACGTGGTGGTGAGTGGACTACCACCGCTCACTGTCGGTTAGGATGTATTGGTTAGTGTTGTCGTGTTGGTAGCGAATGTCAGCATGTATTTCGTCGTTTGCTTGTGAACCAACTCCATAGCTCAGACTCCCCCCACGCTCAGCGCTTTAACCGAGCGCGGAAACCGACGCCTCCAGGGCGCCAGTGGCCCCTTCCATGTCGAAATGAGCTCGATCGATCTGCGAATGGGTGTATTAGGTGTTGAAGTTGTCTGTCCCGTCGCTGCACAATGATGGCGCGGAGCTCAACTGTTTCAGAGACGGTACGTTTGCTTCTTTCCGTAGCGAACGGCCTCCACTCTGATTACACTGTCCAGTACAAAAGAGCTGCAGTCGGACCGCACAGAAGCGAGGAGATCGTTCGAACATGAGGAGCACTTACGATCCCAACTTGGGCCCTGTGCTGCACATGGAAGGGGTACCATTGATCCACGACGAGGGATCAGGCGATTCACCAGCGTTGGCGACACCTTCGATAGGGTTCTCGGACCTTTGAATACTCGCTTCGAAATCCTTACCACAGCCAGCGGACTGGCTTCAATCTCACCTTTCACGTTTCGCGTGTATTATATCTCCCCATACTCTTCATTGAGTCGCTGCTTGAGCATCAGACGCTTCATAAGTCGCTCCCAGCGCTTGACAATCAACTGCTGGTTCTTGTTGATGGCCTTCTCGATCATGGTCTGCTGGACATGTGCATGTGCATCCAGCAGTGTCTCAGCCACGGCTTCAGCGACCACGATACCATCAAACTGAGGGTAGTTGACACCGTTCCGTGCTTCGAATCCCACCACCGCCGGAGCAAAGTCCACACCCAATTGCTCAGCGACCTTGCTGATGCGGGGCAGCTGCAAATGGACAGCACCGAGAGGCAAGTGTGCGGGGCTCCACAGCTCAATATTGCCAAACTTGTTCTTGGGTACGGTCACACCGTCAACACGAGGCGGTACGATCTCGTCTGTTTGCCAGTAGCCGTAGAGTGCCCGTCCAGATCCAGTATCTGTGCTTTGACCACCACTGGCAGCCCCATCGCTATCATCATCTGCTGCCGTCTTGGACACTTTACCGAGTCGCTTCGCTGGTCGATCTCTCTCTTCTTCTCGTACTTCTCGTCCGAGTCGGCGCCACTGGTGCCACGACCGCGTTGTCTGGATCGATTTGCGCAAGAACACGGCGTGACCCTTAAACAATCCAACGGCCTTGCGAGGATAAACGCACTCGAAACGACCCAAGTGACGCTCGAGACAGTACAGATGATGTTTCTTGAATGCTTCAAAACTCGTCGGCATCTCTTCCGACTCTGTAAGTTGTCGCAGCTTGGCCCGCTCCAATTCACGCAATGTGCGAACATCTGAGCCATCGCTGATTGTATCCACTTGGCTGTTCATCAACTGGAGCGACCGTAGTAGCCAATCGTGTGCAAGCCGCCGCTGCATGGTCGTACTCCATCGTTCAACGTATCGTGGCGTGACGTCGGTGAGGTAGCCATCTTCTTCCACACTCACGACATAGCTGAGCGGGAGGTACTTGCCCCGCAACGCGCCGATACCGCGCGGGCTGTTGATAGCTTTCCGCACAGCGTCCACAACGATCCAGTTCTTGGTCTTGGGATTTAGTACTTCGGACCACGCCCACATCACCCGGGGTGATGTGGAATGTGGCGTTCGATGCGCAACGGAGTCTTCGTCGTCCTTGTTTCTCGAGCGTTTCCTTCTCGTCTTGGCTAGTGATGGAGACGCGGTGGCCGCCGACTCGGCCGATTTGCTGTGCTGCTGTACGACAAGTGGGTCCATTGCGACAACGAGTCGCGTGCTCAAGCCCAGGGCGCGACACAGCGCTGTGAACAGCAACGCGAGCTCTGCATAGTGCCCGCTGCGATCAAACACGGTCCGCAATAGCTTGTTCTCTGTGAGCTGCTGAGGCGAGTGCGATAGCAGCTTGACGTCTCCATCTTCGTCTTGGTCTGTCAGTCGAAAGCGTCCGTGGAACCACTGCACGAGCAGCTCCAGCGTGTACGCGAGCGGCTCCGTGTCCATGTCGGTGAAAAAGTCAAACGACGCGTCGCTCGTGAGCGACAGCAGCAGCCCACGCAGCACGCGCGACTGACACAACGCGTTCAAACGCAGCTGAGATCCCAGCAGCACCAGCAAGTGGCTCTTGTGCAGTGCCAGCTCGTGGGCCTTGTCCTGTTTCGTCATGCGCACGACCGTGCGCTTCGTCTTGGGCGTGTCGATGCCACGCTCCTTGTCGGCCTCGCGCTGCAAAACGCTGTTGATGTGATCCCAGTTCACGGTGTTGAGATCGTCCACCATCGTCTCGGTCGCGTCGTAGTCATGGTCGTCTTCTTGCATTGGACTCGCGGAAGGTTCGTCCATGGGTTGAGCCGCATCCTCCCAGTCGATGTCGCCGGCGTCGTCTTCCTCCCCGGCCGAGTAGTGGAACGCCGCGTCGGCATCCGTAATGTCTTGCGCTGTCTGCTGCGGGGCCGCGTCGCCATCGTCAACGTCCGACTCGTCCTCGTACTCCCACTCGACGTCGTCTTCGTCGTCACTCATCTTCTGGTCGCAATGCTGCTTGAGCTGCAGCAACAACCCATACAAATCCCAGACCGGTTTGTAACAGTCTAGATTACGGTTCCTATCTCTATGGCAGGTTGAAGAGCTCCGGATCAGGCGGCCACGCCGATCGCGGGCGTGATGCACTTGCTCCACTGGCAGAAGACGAGGCAGCATACGCCGCTTTCGTGCGGGAGATCGGTTCGTAACGACCAACGCCCTGCGGATCACGTTGGTTGCTCGTGGTTGTCGGCATCGACTGAGAGGCGGTTTGCAATGTCTGCAGTTGCTGTTCCACACGCTCAAGGCGCGATTCGATGCCTGACACGCGGTTCAGAACAGCAGTGGTAAGGTCGCTGAGCTGCTTGCCAAGGGTAACGATGACCTATACATACAGCGACGGCGTCAGACAGCACAGTTAGGTGGGCCATTTCAAGTGTGCAACAAACCTCATGGACTTCAGCTTGTGAATCGCCGCAACCGCATCCACAGTGGTCCGCACTACCACGCGCAGCAATGCTCTTGTGATTTGTGTGCTTGATCTCTGTATCGCTGTTGGAGTCAGTCGCGTCGCTTGTACTTCCTGGTTGGTTTGTTGGGCTCGTGGAGTGGCGAGCACTTGGCTCGTGTGGACGCGTCCCAGCAGATTGATCGACAATGCTCATATGTTGCATCTGGCGTCGCTGTTCGAATCGCTTTGCGGCCGCTCGCTTCTGCTCGCGTGCATTTGCTTTTGCCTCTCGACGCAAATGGTCCAGCAAACTCCATGTATCGATGGTTGGGGGTTGCGTTGGTGGGACCACGTGATTCTCCACGTGGGTAGAATGGGTTTTCACCCTGCAAGCATCCACAGATGATTAGTATATCAATCCAAAAGCAAGAACCTGTGAGCCATGTGCACCACTCACTCGCGCGGCTTGGTCCACACAGCCTGTTCTTGGCGACGACGACGGACGCATTCGTCGTGCTTCTTGACCACAACGTCGAGAATGTCGGCCACGAGCTGGATCTTCCGCTCTAGAAACTGGGCAGAGAGAAACTGCGTGGTGTTGACCGTCGGGAAATACTGGAATTCGTCACGCATCAGCCGAAAGCATTGGTCAATGAAGCGTGCGTCCGTCTTGCCATAGAGATCGTAGCCCTGCACGACGATCGTCAGTACAGGGATAACTCCACTGCAAACGATCCAAATCGGACCTTTTCAAGCACAAACGTCGCGACGTGGCGAGAGTAATCGAGTAGAGCATGGTGCAGGACGCGCAGCAAGTCGGCGACCGAGAACTCGCTGCATGCCACCAACACGAGTACATCAGGCCCGCACATTCCCCCTCTACAGGTCCGAAGCCAGTACGCTATCGTACCCGCTCACGTGGTTCTGTGCATGCGGATACCGCGTGGTCTTGAGCAGCGCGCGCAGCCGTGCGACGCTGTTCCTCAGGTCGCCCGTCGCCACCACCATTCTCGGTGGTCCCTCGCGGGAGCTCTTCGAGATTTTCAAAATGGCGATCAGGATTGTTGAGCGAAGGTCGCATGAATGTAGGCCTCGTGGTTTTGGAAGCGAGTTGTCCCAAAATAAGGAATCACTCACAAATAGTTACGGGCATTTATTGCGTTTTGGGCACCTTCGGTGCACTATGGTCGAACAAGACGACTTCGGTTCACGAGCCACACACCGTTTTACTAGCGGCTAGTAAAACGAACGCTGCGCCTGGCTATTTCATGGTGTTCACTTTGCCGCTGCCAACCCCGCCCGCCAGCTTGCGTACGTGGAGCGAGTTGTACATGAACGAGTCGACAAAACCAGCAATCTGGACAGCGCGTGTCAGTGAAAATACAAACCAACTAGATAGTACAGCAAATGAACGCACCGAAACAACGCCGCCGATGATGGCGCAGATCTTGGTGAGGAAGTGGGTCAGCGGCATGCGGTCGTTCTCCACCTTGACCATGAACGGGGAGAGGTCGAAGACAAAGAACGCCCCGGGTAGAGCCGACATTTGGCCGAACGGGTCCATGTAGCGCGTCTGCTGCGTGTACGAAAACTGGTACGAGTGGACGTCGGGAGAGATGTCGCTGTAGATCGTTGGCACAACCTTGATGAAGTACTGGAACACTCCGCCGGCTGCACGACATTTACCGGAGCGAGTGAGATCACGCATAGTGAGCACGATACCTCGCAAGGTGCATTTACGTACGGCGCTCCGCGATCTTGGTCACACCGTCGAGAGGGTACACGGTGCCTGGGTATGGCGAGCCGAATGAGAGACTACAGAGGGGGTCGAAACACCCAGTCAGGAACATGGCCTCTATACCAAAGCCGGCAGGGTTGCTTCTCACCTGTGGACGATGTGGCTGGCGTTGAACGTGAGCTCCTGACCAGGACGGAACTGGTGCACCAGACGTCCTTCGCGGTGGAAGGTGCGTCCAAGCGCGACGTGGAAGTTGCCGGCAACGCGGTTCACGAGCATCTTGCCGACAAAGCGGCAGCCTTCTCCTTCCTGCGCCTGGTCCTCTTCCTCCACACTTTCGCGCTGGCACTGTTCCTTCTTATCGGCCTCCTCAAGCGAAATGTCGTTGTGGATAAATGCCTCCTTGAGCTCATCACACGTGTTACAACATGTCTTGCCGGCCGGGTGCTTGGCATCGTAGCAGCTTCCGCAGTATCCAACAGGCAGCGTTGTCTTGATCTCCTCTTCTGGCGCGTGAATCATGGAGATGGGACGGCCAATCGGCTTGCCGTTCGCATCAACACGGATCTTTTTGATGGTCTGATGCATGTTCATCTGCAAATCGCCGGCCACATCCATGGCGTTGATATGCGCGTCTGTGGTACCGCCACACCCACATCAATACCAACACGTTTCAGCTATCCAAGGGCCGTACGTTGCGACCCACCTTTGCAGTTGATCGCAAGGAAGCTGACGTCCACGTTGATCTGCAACTTCTCATTGATGGTCGAATCCACGACCATGTGCTCGTGCGTATGCACGTACAGATACGACTTGAGCTCCGAGAGAAACAGCACAATCATCACCACCGCCATCACGATCGAGACTGTTACACCCAATGCATCAGTCGCCCACTATCACTCCGATGAACTCTCCCCATGGTCCACCTACTCGTGCCGCCAAACTCGGTCTGCACCTTGAACTCGCGGTGCATCTTGGGATACACGTCCACGCGCTTGAGCGCGCGCCGCGCCTGCCGCGTCAGATCGCTCTCACCGGCGCCGGCGCCGCTCGCGTCGTCCACGTCGCCCTTGCGGTGCCGCATCCCGCCGTCGTCTCGTGCGTGGCCTCTTGGTCTGTACGACTGCCGCGTGTGGGAGGGTAGATCGTCAGTCCCACCTGCGTTGTCGGGTACAGGTATCATCTAAGCGAGGTATTCAACGGTACCTCCGTTAGAGCATATCCGACAGTACGGGGTTGAAGCACCAAGACCAAACATGTTGAACCGACACTGCCAAGCATGACACCAGAGGAAATCCCGATCGAGGCGTATTTCCGCCGCGCCATGACCGCGGTCGGCGTGCACGCGTAGGTTGAGTGTCTGTGTAGAAAAAGTACATGATGTTAGCGGCGAGACTCACCTGCGACTCGTGGCCGCTGTAGGATGGAGCAAATCAGCCTCATGCACGTGCTGGTCGTCGGTCTCCGAGGGTGCGGGATAGAGATCGGTCCGTACATCCCCTACCTCCCTCCCGCCAAGTGAGTCTAACTGCGGTCTATCGGACAGCCAAGTGTCTGGCGCTGAGCGGCATCCAGCGGCTCACGCTTATGGACGAGGAGCTCGTCCGCGAGGAAGATCTCGCCCTGGGGGTACGTCCCAAACGATCGCCTAGCCGCCTCCCGCATTGGTACAAAGCAATGCTATCTGCTGCGAATAGTTCCTGCTATGCGACGGGGATCAGGGCAAACCGAAGGCGAAACTCGTGGCCGCACGACTGAACGAGCTCGCGCCGTTGGCTGACGTGCGCACGTTGCATGGCTCGCTTTCGCTGGATCTTCTGCTCAACTTCCACGTGAGCGCCAAAGCCAAAAGACTCCCCAACGGCATCGAAAGGCGTGGTCCTCATCGATACATGGTGTTTTGATGTGTCTAGGTCGTGGTCTTTGCCAGCGCAACGATGCCGCAAGAAGAGGTGATTGCATTCGACGAGTTCTGCCGTGCTCAGGATCCGCCCATTGGGGTTGTCGTGGCCGAAAGCCGAGGACTCTTTGGATCCGTTTTCACCGACTTTTCGACTCGTCATGTCAGTTTGAACACGACACCGGGAAGCGCAGACGCCGCGTTCTCTGTCGTGAACACACGAACGCAAGTCCACGACGACGATCGCGTTGACACCATTTCCATCATGGTCAAGGAGCCGCTAGTGAGAGTGCATTTGGAGCGAGGGGACCGTGTAATCCTGGACGAGACTCCGACAAACGAGGTGCCGTTGATACTGGTGGTCGACGAGATTGTCTCAGATGTTTTGGTACGGCTTCGACCCACCACCACGTCCGTGACACGGAGTGAGATGCGAACGAGACTCCGTGGATCGTTTACCAGGCTCCGACGAGACAGCTCACTCACCTTCATGTCGACCCACCGCAGCATGCGCGAATTTGTTGTTTCACCATGTTCTATAGCGTTCCCTACCAGGGGACCAGACGTCGACTCACGTAAGCATGAGGGCAACGGCGATACCTTGCCATTCTGACGCTCGGTGACTTGTGTGCACTAGGAAGAGGCTACAGTCTACACGTGGCGTCGATCGCCATCCATCATTTCCGACGTGAATTCGGCGTCCTTCCCAAAAGCAACAATACTGACCACGTTGAGCATATGCTCACTCTGATCGATGAGCATCTCAACAGGGTACGATCATGATAACGACTATTAGTTTTAGCCAAGTGAGAACTCGACTTGTCACCAATGTAGAACACAAGCTGCCAGAGCCCAGAACGAGCTGCGACAACTCATCGAGGCGAAATGGATCGGTCTTTGGTCGCACGTGCTCTTCGCTGCGCATCATCCGAATTTCTTCCACTCAGTGCATTGATAGCGGGCCACGCTGCCCTGCAAGTGCTCAAGTTTTCTGGTGTCGAGTCTACTAGACTTGTGTGCGGGCACGTCGGTACGTTATGGTCTAACAGCGATGGTTTTTGATGCCGAGCAGGTGCGCTAGGTCCAGCCTTATACCCTCAGAGCCAACTCCTGTTCTTCGATATCATCGATCTTGTGGGGGAGGTGTTCGGCGAAAAGTCTACACTACATTCGCCTCGTGACGGATCCATGGTGTCAATCTTCGGCACTGATTCACGTACGAGGCTGAGAAATGCTAAGGTTGCAGTTGTTGGCGCTGGTCCCACGAACATGGAGATGCTCAAGGTGTGAGATATGCTGATCAGAGAAACTCATCAGGTATCGGTGCTCACGGCTTCTGTTACAGAACCTTCTCCGCTCAGCAATAGCCACTAGTGGCATCCATTTCATCGTCGATCCCAACGACAATCCTATGATCGGACCTGTCGACCTTCACGATTCCGTTCTTTTCTCACCTTCGGTGCTTGGGCACCAGAAGATTTCTGCAATCAAAGCGCTTTACCAGGCGATAACTGTTGAAACGATCGCAAATGAAGATCTGGCGTCACTTCGATGGGAAATTTGGACAACTTGTAGCGCTATTGTTGCAGAGTTATCGTCCGAGAAAAGCCTGTTGGCTATCGACGACTGTTGCCAAACCTATGAGAAGCCGGCGTTGCTTACGTACGAGGACGCCAAAGGCATCTCACGCATTGCTGTGATTATCCCCCATTACACCGCGACATTCGGTGAGCGCTTTATCGTCCCCCGACACGTGGAAAACGCAAGTATCTTCCCATTCGACCATTTGCCATCTGCATCAGGATTCAGTAACGATAGTCTTGATCGCCGCAAGCTATTGCCGTCAGAAATTCTCGTTTGTAGTGCGCACAAATGTTTCCAGATGATGTTTCAAACGTCAATCCAAGTCGCTACTCGGTATGCAGAACGCGATGCTTCGACCAAAGTGTTCCAGATGGATGACACCAGTTTGGACGAGGAAATAACTTTGTGGATGGTCTGGACGGTTGCGCAGCGCGGACACGGAGTGGATGATTTCCACGACTGTATTCGGATCGCGTGGCAAATGTTGGAGTTGCTTCCGCTATGGATGACGACCGGCCCACTAGACAACGATGACGAGCAAGGCCACTATTCGAAACCAGAGCACGACGTCATACAAAGTCGCAATCGTTCGAAAGCGCTCGTCGAGCTTGACACCAGCGATCCTGATCACATTCAATTACTAGTTGCGACTGCTTGCATTATCGCGGCGTCTGTTCGGCTAGCAGTACCCCCAGGTACGTGGTCATCGCCAATAGTCAGGAACAAACGCATCGTACTGACCTCACCCGTAAGTTGAGAAACGCCGTGCTTTTTTCGACCAGGCGGCTCAGCAGACTGACAAGTTCAGTTTGCATCGCAACCCGCGGTCGTCGAGCAGCATCCACGCGAGTTTTGCTGAAATCGACTCTGCTCACCTGCGGACCATTATAGGGCGTGTCGAGCAAATCACACTCGATCGTGCTGATGCCAACAAGGGTCATCTTCATTTCCTTCAGGCGCTCACAAACCTCCAACTCCTGTGGAGCGGTCAGAACGCCAACAGGGTCACGACTTTACCTCATCTCCGATTGCTCTCGCGTGATAAGCGCGGGTTCCTGCCGGTGACTACTATCCTGGGGGCTCTTAATACGTTGCAGCTGATCGGACTATTGATAAACACGAGCGAGCGAGTGACCTCCGAGCAGCTACATGAGTACGGTATCAGTACGACCCCCACCAGAAGCCATAGTTTTCAAATCATACTGCGACCACCAGCTCCACTGGTAGCGAGATCGATGTCACATGAGGCCACGCGAGGTGGCCCCCTTCGACTGATACCGGATCAGCTCACAAGATGGTCAAAGATTGTGGTCCCGACCTCGGCAGCTCTCCAGACTGCGAAAGAGATCGTGCAGTTTGTCGAGGTGAGTGATGGTGGGATTTGGGATGTCTACACAGACTCGGTTTCTCACGTGGAGGTGTTTCTAGACCAAATTCCAAGTTAGTGTACACGCGATCCACCACCACAAACGATGCGTCGCCACGGTCAGTCCCCACGCGATGACCGACACAGACGGATTACTCACAAAAAGGTACGCATCGTACCATCACCGCAGATATCAACGGCTGCTCACAAATCTTGTCACTGATTCTAGCGTGTTTGAGCTGTGCGACTCGTCTGCGCTGTTCGTATTGTTGGATCTGGTGGCCGTGGACACGGACGGAGACGTTGTGCTCGCGCCGCTGCGGATCAATCGAAAGGAGTTCTACCCACAGCAACTATAATCTCACATGTCACAGACGCGGCTTCAGTGACCTTCGTGCAACTGAACACCATGTCACAGATTCTTGTTCCGCAACCTTCTGACGACCTGCGCTGTTCCCCCAATCGGTGCAATGTTATCACAGCGACACCGATCGCCTCCCTCAACAGCAACACCTCTCGCGACGCGGCCGCATCTCTTTCTCTCGTTCTCTACGTCTGCGTCTCCCCTTGCGTGTGCCTCTCTTCCGGTGTCTGCATACTTCATTCCAATGAGTGAGACGGCGGACCCGCGGCGCCGCGCTGACTCGGACGCCAACGGCGACGACGATGATGACGATGAGACCTGGGCGACGATGATGACGATGAGACCTGGGCGCTGGAAGAAGAGCTGCTCGCCTCCAGCCAGAGTACGTGTTGTTCAATTGTCTATCGCGTATGAACTCGGGTCTCTGACGGCTGATTCGCTTCTTGTCTGCTCGAACAGCTACGGTGTCGCCTCCACTGGGAGCAACCTCAACCCACCAGCCCACACAAGAAGTAAAGTCTGCGCCGAGCAATTCGGCATCCCCACCGGCAGCCTCCTCACAGCCGACCACGCCACCTCCGCCACCGTCGCCGTACGCCAACGACCTCCCGCAGGAGGTACTCATCAACATTGTGGGCTTCACGCCGGTCGGTCGTGTCTCCAAGGCCTGGAGCGTCGCGAGCAGCACGCGTACGTGCTGTGGGCACCCTAGATCTAACGGATGCATGGCCCTGACGTGATGGATGTCACCTACTTGCTAGTCGCACGGCGAAAGTTCCTCGCCAGGCTCACAGACACATTGACAGCGTTCACGTCCGATGCCAGTGCGATCGCTCTCGATATTGAGGCAGAACTCCATGCGGCGTACGGGCAAAGGTACGTGCCGCTTGAACCCAGCTCGTGGGCCCTCTATGTTCGTCTAACGAGAAGGCGTGCCGTATAGCCATTCACTGCCAAAGTCCTATGGACAAAAGGCACGGCAACTTTTGTTCAATCTCAAAGACGCACGCAACACGGCTCTTCGCGAACGGCTCTTCACAGGGGAACTGTCGGCTGCGGCTCTCGTGCGCATGAGCGCGAGCGACATGGCGAACCCTCAACTTGTGCGTCAACGCCAGCAGTGGATCAAGAAACGCACCCACGAAGTGATGCGCGATACGCGGGTGCTGGATGGCTTCACGCAGACCGACTTGTTCGAGTGCCGTAGCTGCGGCTCGCACCGCACGTGCTATCGCCAGTGGCGTCGCAAGGCCATTGTCGACCGTACACGCGTGATCGTGATTTGCAGGGATTGCCCATCACGCTGGGAGCTGTGACGGACTCAAGGATATTACGTTACCACAAAATAACACGCGCCCCCATTCCGTCGTTGCATCCTCCCTTGAGCAGAGTGGGGGTTACCAGAACGTGGTCTCCTACATACAACGGCGATGCACCGACGCATCCGTTCCCACGCACAAGAAGATATCCAGTGGGGCATACGCTCTTCGATTCGACAGAGCATCAAAGTCGTTTAAGAAGAAACGACAGTGTGTAAACACGGAGAATCCACAGGCTCATGCGCATAAGTTATGTTAAATAGATTCTACCTAGAGAATCGTCGCACACTCTGGCCCTATATACGAAAAAGTTTCCCGCCGCTGGCGCGATGGAGCCACACACTTAGTCCTTGTCCAATTTTGGCTCATGCATCGCCATCACTCGAGGTCTGATCGTCATCATCGTCATCATCTTCGCCCGAGCTATAGTTGCCATCAAGCAAGTACGGTGCACCACCACCACCGCCACCACTCACAACTCCAGCGCTCATACCTGGGCCACGCACACTTGAGGCAGGCGGAAAATCGTGTGTGTACGGGAACATGGTCGGATGCGGCAGTGCAGATTGCGTTGCCCCCGTCTGCTGCGATTGGTACTGTTGATTTGGTACCGACAAGAGACGCTGCTGTTGCCGGTGATCGCTGAGTCGTTGCTGACGTCGGAGCTGTTGCTGGCGCAAACGGAACATACGCTCCTGATACACAGCCGTCGCTATCAGCCGCTTGGCCTCTGCGTTGTCCACGCTATTGTCACTGTACGAGATCTGTGAGAGCAAAGGGCACACCATCTTGCCGATCGTGCGCCCCAGCATCTCCATACTCGTAGCTGTCAAGTAGTTCATTTCAATGCCCAGGAATCGCAAGTGTGGGAGCTTTCGGCTCTCCATTGCGAACAGCACATGGTGGAAGCACGAGTCCGTGATTGTGTTGCCACCAAGACACAACTCAACGAGTTGAGGTGCACAACCATCCGCGAGCGCGTGGCACACACTGCGGATCCCTTCTTCCGAAATGAAGTTGCGGCGCAGGTCCAACCGTGTGAGCTTGGGGCAAACACGTGCGCGTAGCATCTGCGCGATCTTGATAGCACCGTAGTCACCAAAGCTGTTTCCTGGCAAGCAGAGCTCCTCCAGTTGTGGACAGCAGCCAGTCATCAGGTTATTCAACAGCACGTCCGCCTCGCCGTCGGCTTCTTCGTTCGTGAACAAGCAGGTGAGGCCTAGGCGAGTGAGTCGAGGGAATGCATTGTATCGAAGCTGCTGAGATAGTGCGAGAACGATCTGCTCGTGGTCATCATGCGTGACAACGAACCGCTGGGGGCAGTTCATCGCGCGCATCGACAGCTTGCCAAACGTCATGCCAGACGAGAGCGACACCACTTCGAATTCCTTAAGGTTCACACACTCCCGAAGGATGCACCCACCAGATTTGAGGCTGAACGTGTTGAGCGCCATCAGAGTTGCATTACAGCTGAGTTGCAATGACGTCACAAAGAGCGGTGCGAGCACGCGGGCTGCCCGCGACACGGCGCGGCTACGCATGATCTGTGCACCATCCACATAGCTCCACACGATCTTGTTGATCTCGTCAAAGCCCTGGAACAGCAAACTGCCGACACGGTGTGGTGTCTGAGCAATCTCAGCGCTGGTGAGCAAGCTCGTTCCTACGGGCGGTGAAGGGATCTGGTGGTGGAATCGCGCGTGCTTGGTGGCGGCAGCCGCTGTGGGAGAAAGCAAGCCGTCGGCAGTTGGCATGGACATCATCATCTCGCTCGCGCTGCGTTTGCCGCCGCCTGGCATCAAGCTGACCGGCAGAGTGCCGGACACAATGTGGTCGAGCCGCGGTACCTGGGCATTGCTGAGCATGGGCTGGCTGGCGTGTGCGGGGGCTACAGGCAGCACATCCGCATGCCCCCCGATGGCGCTGCGCATCATCTCGGTAAACGACTGGACGGGAGCAGCCGCAGCATGTGGAGTGATCGTCTGCGGGACTGCTTGCATGGCAATCGGCCGACAGGCCACGGGCACGGGCAGTTGACCGTGCGGTTGATGCAATGGCGATGGCGGCGGTGGCTGGCTCTGCGTGACGATCTCACGACGGATCTTCTTGTTCACGATGCTCGCGGTCATGGCCTGCACGCGGCGCGCGAGACTGTCGACGTTGTTGTACTCGAGCAGCGAGGCCGAATTGAGAAAAATGAGCACTTCGAGTTTGCGGGCAAGCGCCCAGGTCTTGGCGTCGACGTCGCTGCCGGCCCCGGCGCCGGCGACGAGCTGCGCGTTGCGCGTCAGCAACTGGCCGATACGACCGAGAATACTGCGGCGCTGCACCATATGCTCGCGACGCTGCCACGTGAGCGGCTTGGGGAGATTGGCGGCGCCGAAGACGGCGCTGTTGGGGTGCACGTTGGGCGGTGGGAGAAAGCGGCGCGCGTCCGGGGGCGCGGGGTCCGCCGCGGCTGGCGGCACGCGAGGCGTCGCGACCTGCGCCATGGTGGGAGGAGGGAGGAGACGCGGGAGCTGACGAGTGACGAGGAGGAGCGGAGGAGGAGGGATGGCGGAGGCGGCCGCTCGGCGTGCGTGTGTCTTTGCCGCCCACCGCCACCGCGGTGCGACGGGTACAAAGCAACGCGCCGGTGGGCATGGACGTCCTCAGAACCGGTCTCTGAGTCTGAGTCGTCAAAGAGAAAATCGAAGAAAACAGATCAGGACAGTTTAACCTCGCAGATGCATAAAAGAAAAACCTCGGAGATTTTGTTGACTGAATGGATGGGATGCCCGCAGTCAAGTCCCAAGCACCCGGGAAAGAAAATGCGATGTGCAACCGTCGGGCTGGCCAGTGCGAGCGAATGGCTCGGATGGAGAGGAAGCACCACGCCATAATAAGGGAATGATGCAGTGCAACGACGTGGTTCCAAAGTGGTGGATAATACTATGTACTGTATCGGATGCAATAGCGTCGCTTCACGCGTGGTGGTGTAGGTTCTCGTGCTCGGTGAAACGTTGATTTCGGCATCAACCACGTTAACTTCGTTTAAATCAGTTAGTTCCTAACTGCCGCGAGTCAACCTGAATTACCGGTATGCCACCGATTTCATCCTCGACTTCAATCAGGTGATGAGTCCTGCCTGCGGGTGCGGAGAATCTGCGGCGTTCCGCCAGACCCGCTCATTGCCGCCGCTGCGCACTGCGGCCATGGCGTCGGCTCGCGCCGTGCGACGCAGTGTACTGTCTCTGTGCATCATCCTGCTCTCACTCTCGCTGATGGCGACACACGCGTCCCGCCACACGCCCACGGCGCTGCGGTCGACGGTGTACGAAGATGCGAGCATCGCCATGTCCGCCGATGTGGGTGACGCACTTGGCTTGTCGTGTAGGAGGACATCTCAACTGACTTGATCAACTGCAGGGTCTGACGTGGTGGGAGTGGATCAAGCGGATATTCCATCTCGGACGTGACGAACTCAAGCCCGGTGGGTCTCTTCGCCGGCGGGATTGACTGATCGAGTTGGACTGACGCCTGCGTTCGTAGACCCCACGCCGGCGTACAGCGAGACCACGGCCATCTACCTCGCGCGTGTCACGTCGGTCGCGTACTGCGGCGCCAAGCACATCCGCAACTGGTCATGCTCGCCGTGTGCGCTCGTGGACCCGCTGGACGATATCCACGTCTTGGAGGACATGAAGGACAATTTCCAGGGGTTGGTCGGCTACAACAAAGATCGGAACGAAGTGATCGTCGCGTTCCGCGGCAGCATGGATATCACGAACTGGATCGACAATCTCACATTCATCAAGAAGAAAGCCTACATCAAATTCCCGGACGTCCGCGTTCACCAAGGGTTCTACTGGGTCTACGAGTCGGTC
>JAADVY010000471.1:0-16139 GCA_023336035.1 Pythium plurisporium
GATCCGAAGGCTCCTCCTTCACACGGTCGACTTGCTCGCCGGGATCCGGCTTGCTGGCAGTAGTCTTCTCGGCTTGCGCTTTCTTCGCAGCCTCGCGATTCGCTCGGATCTTCGCAAGTCTGGATTCCACCTTGTCCTTGGACGCCTTCTTCGGATCCTTGGGTTTTGTCGTGTTCCCACGACGGGATTTGGGGGGATTGGTATCATCGGTCTTGGTTTCCGCGCTGCTGAAGCTGAGAGCTCGCTGAATCTCGAGTTCGTCACCTTCACGCTCCGCCTTGACCTTCGTGTCTTGTTTAACGTCGAGCCCCCCCCCGGTGCTCGGCGTTAGCGGATCTAGCATTCACTTCACCGACGGATCCTGCTACGTCGGTGTTAGGGAGCCACGGCTCCGTCTTGATCTTCGCCCCGGACAACATGCAGACCGATGGATACAACACAACACAGGTTAAAGCACAAGGCCCGGTCTCGCGCTCCAGATGTGGTATAGCGGGTCTAAAAAGACGGCGCTTTCCGACAACAACGTCAACGGTCCACCACGAAGAGCCACACAGGGGATTCGCTTAGGAGTCGTGACGCCTGATTCGTTGGTATCTCACCGCTTCGAACCTTTGTATATGCGGATCCTGCGTTTGCAAGACGCAGAGAGATCAGATCCGAAATATCAGGATCTGGGACGCGGCGCTCGCAGAGATGTGAGACGCCCGTCCGCTCAACCTATCAATAGATAGGGAGCACCAAATCAGTCCGATCGCCGCGCACTACGAGCAGCAGCCTGCGATGGACGAGGAAGAGAAACCCGCCGTAGCAGCTCGCGAGAGCTGGTGCGCGGTTTGGATCACTCGGATCCGCTTTGACCTTGAGAATCCGTACCCCGAGGGCACAGATCCGTACCTTGACCTTGAAGTCTCCGCCCTAGAGCTCGGACTGAACCTTTACCTTGAGGTCCGCACCCGCGAGAAGCGGATCGAACCATTGTCGAGTCGCCTCGACCACGCTTCACCGCTGAGAGGCGGGATCCACGGAACTTTAACGTGAGCTCCTGTTACTCACTTGACTTGAGGGGTTGAAGTTACACGAGGCCGCCTGGGCTCCGGATCACCGCTACGTACTTATAGCGGGTGCCGGCCCTCTGATCTTCTTCCTTGCCGCGCCACGCGTCTGGGGACTTGAGCAAGAGGGGGAAAATTGCAACTTGTTTGTTTCCAGTGGCCCTGACTCTCCGATACCGGATGGTGTGGTCCACACCAGATCCGAATCTAGTCCGGAATTGTGTGGAACACAAAGATCCAGACTCAGAAAACACATGGGCCATAACTAACCTAATACAGTAGATATGCCATATCCTACCCTAGAAATACTGTGATAAGTTAGAACCGTGTCCACCTTGGATCCCGTGCACGCGGACTGGGAAGAGAATAGATCCGAACTCTGGCGATCCAGCGAGACCGCATCATCGCAGAACCGCGGTTGAGAGAAGTCGGGTGTTCCTCTTGCGCAACTCGTCGAGAAACGCGCCGGATCTTGTCGCGTAGCGTCTGGATTTGCCCGAGAACCGCTCTGGGGTCTCTTTCTCCGGAACGCTCTACCACATCGCTCCTTCGACAGCACTGGTTTGGTCGAGTCGGTAAGCGGTCGATGGTTACCCGCACGCGACGATGCCGCCTCGGTTTGCAACGGTTCGGTCGGATCGGTAAGTGGCCGAGGGTTACCCGCACGCGACGACCCAGCCGGTGTTAATCCTCTCGCACGATTGACTGGCTTGAAGAAGGAGGGCACGTCGGACTCTCCATCAGACGCGTCGTTCTCTGATGTTGGAGGAGTCGCGTGCGGGCTGTGAGTAGCCGCGCGACGCACCTTCCCAGTATCCTCCTCGGCAGGATCAGACGCACGCCGTTCCCTGGAAGCTACGTTTAGCTCTGAAGAGGCATATCAGCAAATAGGCAAGTGCGAGTGAGCGACAGCGAGCGGGTGCGTACCGTGGTCGGGACTGAGTGGGTGTGGTCGTTGCAACCGGCCGACGGAACGGCGCGTCGAGCTGTACGCTCTCGCCATGAGACCACAGCGATCGTGTCCCGCGTTCGATCGTGTCCAGGGGAGGCGCTCGAGAGGGGCGGAGATGCTGCGAAGGCCAGGAGACGCGGCGGCAACGATGTTTGGTGACACCGCGATTGTGAGAAAATGGAAGAATGAAGGAATTTGCTTGACGAGGAAACGTCCTCTAAAAACTCAAGATCCGATCATTTGTCGATTTTTGTTCTTTCCTGGGAATATTCCTTCGTTCGGTTTGGACACCGACGTGCGGTACACTTTGATAGTTTTTGACAGAACTCATTCGGAAAGTTTAGCGCCAGCGGCTCATTACCTCGCCATGGCGGTGAGACGACTCTATTAGCATTTGAGAACACTGATATTTTGCCGCTTAGCCTCGACAACATGCTCGCTCGTTGCATCGGGAAAAAATCATCCATGGCGCCAATCTCCCACCTCGACGCACTACTACTACCCTCGTCGCCAGTAGCCAAGTGGACGAAACGCCAACTCCGCACCCTAGAGGTTTAGCCCTTTTGTTGCCAAATCTCCTAAAACCAAATAATACGCTGCTACGGCGCAATTTGCATTTCTTGGCCTTCAGTGGCTCTATCACAACAAAAAGAAACAGGAGCTCGCAACAGACCGGTCCTCAAGGAAGGGGTGTTGATGTCATCCTCTGAGATGATTGCAGCGTACGAAGTAGCTGAGTAAAAGAAGGAACAGAAGAGGCAAGGCGTTTTTGTGGCGAAGTGGAAGATATTGGAGGCTCAACATGCACGTGTGGCAAAGAAAGAGGAGCAAAAGGATACCAGGAAGAAAGGGATGGAAGAAAAGATGGTCATAGCTCACGGGCTCAGGGTAATGAGAGCCAAAAATCGTCGAAGTGCTCTTCTTAGGAAATATCTCGATCTATCGAACAAGCGACAACTCCCAAGAGAACATGCAAGGCGCCCAAGCGCCAAAGAATCCCGAGCATCACCCTGTGCGGGAGTCGGTGGTAACGAGTACTTCGCAGGCGAGGCGGCAGTGGTGTAAGTGTTCCAATCGTGATCCATTTTCCATTTTCTCAAAAATTTACAATACACATGCAATGAGTTTGGGCAGTGCTAGAGATACCCGCTTTTGAGTACTGTATCGAGCAAAACAGTGGGCCAGCCAGTTCGTCTTTGTTTCTTCTATCTATTCATGTCCTTCTCGTCACTCAGAGTTGCGTTGTCGCTGAGCGACGGCAGTTTTAGATTTGGACTAGAAGTGTTCCACTCCCCATAAATGGCGGATAGAATGGAACTTTCGCCTCTGGTTTGGAGTTGACGATCGGTTCTGCATTTTGTGTATTTGTTGGATTTGTGGTCACGAATCTGAGCTTCAATAGTACCTTCCTTTGGTATCAACAGGCAACATCTGCTCGTCTTCTGATCCGTTGTAGTGACTGGCTTCCCTGTACCTCATCTCTGGTACACCCCCTTCCACCTCTCTCTCCCCCTCTCAAAATCCCGTGTTTGTCGTACATAAATTTTCACAGGTCCGTTAAGCGGGTTACGCTGCTGGGGACATTTTTCCCTTCCCTTCCCCTCGCGTCCACGCCGGTAATAGCGACCGTCGCCGTGCCGTGCCAGGCCGCGTGCCGCCCTCCCCTCCTCTCCTCCGCCCCCCCACCCGCCCGCGAAGCTAGGGGACCCTCCTCCGCCCATCGCGTCTATTCCCAGCGTTGCTGCTCTTCGTTGCGTGGCTCATCTCGTGTCGGCGGTCACGCGTTCCCGACGAGACTCCTCTTGGAAACACAGACGACAGGCTTCGCGCGGGTCATTTCTCCAGGATGCGGACGAATGGATGGCAGGCGCCGTTCCACTACCTCCAAGTGATTACCTGGGTCTTCTTCCCGATGATCATGGCGATGTTCTTCGCGTTCACGACGCCGCTGCTCGAGATCTCGGCGGCGTACATGGCGTCCATCGCCTACGGGTTGGTCTGCGGCGTCGTGATTTTGGCGGTCATTCGATGCACGGGCACCGATCCGTCGGACGACAGTATCCTTCGCCGAGGGGTACGTGAATGCGATGATGGAGGGCGATATACGCGCAGTGCGACTGATCAAGCAATGATTTTTTTTTTATCTGCGAGCAGCAAGAGCATGCTCATGAACAGCATACACAGGTCGGCGATGATCAGCTGTACTGCAACGTCTGCGTCCAATACGTGTACGTAGATCGAGTGGACGAGTGTATGACGACATGGTGGGTGTCTTACGGATTTGTGTGCGATTTACAGCCACAAGGAAAGCCGCCACTGCCGTCTATGCGATAAATGTGTCTCGGTGTTTGACCACCACTGCAAATGGCTCAACAACTGCGTTGGCGCAAAGAACTACAGGTATGTTCTCGATCTCTTGCTGTACCGCTGATCGAAGGTCTCACTTACTGATCCTTGCCCTCCTGGTTCAGATTCTTCTTAACCTCTGTTGTTGGCGCGACGGTGATGCTGGTCCTCCAAGTTGCGTTCGGCATCTTTGTGCTGTCCAACTCCTACTCGGACGATGAAGTTATCCGACGACGATGTGAGTCGATCAGCCATCCCCATGAGACGGATGGCACACATCGAGGCTGACTATGATTTTGGTTTTGCTCCCATTTAGCGGCGAGTGCTTACGGATGCTCTCGTGGGCGGGACGACTCCACTGGTCTATGTGTTGACGAGAAGTATCATGTTACGTTGACCGCGATCCGTGCCATTCACGCCGTCCTTCTCGCCATGCTTATTCCCTGGTGCTTCCTGATCGCTCAGCTTGCGATGTTCCATTTCCAACTATGTACGCTCGTGCAAGGGTCATTCAATTTAGGGCGTTACTGACTATAACACTTGATGTTTCGTCTGCAGGTATTGAGAACATCACCACATACGATTACATTGTACGCAAGCGCAAGCGCAAGTTGCAGCAGGAGCGCGAAAATGCTGTACGTGTGCATCCGATGTGATTATAAAGACGAGACGCTTATCGACCAGTGCTCGGGCTGGTGGTGAGCTTCTCGACTTGCAGTTCATTTTGCACGACTGAGTTTATTCTGACGAATGTGGTTGCTTGTTTGTGAACGTCTTGCACTGGCTTGGCGTGTACAGGTACGCGCACCGTGGTGGAAACTTCTGTACGCTCGCCTCTGTTGTCAACGCGACGATTCTGCAGATGAAATTAACAAAGCGCCCAACAGGAGCGAGCGTGCATCACGCGCCTCGTTCAATAGTGAGACCGAAGAGCAAGCCGCTATCGAAGCTGAAGTTGACGAGGATCTAGAAGTTCTCAGCGCTCGAAGTGGCGATACCGGCGACCGACGGGGAAGCGTGCAGATAGGTAAACCCGGCCAAGGCCCCAAGCGAGGATTCGGCACACATGTTAACTTCAACCAGGACGACAGTCTCGAGAGTGCGACTGCGTCGAACGAATCGTCGTCATTCGTTCGCACACCAGGACGTGAAACCAATTACGTGGCTGCACCTTTGACGCCACGATCGCCTCGTTCGGACCCCAGCAGCGCGTACCTCTCCGAGATGTCGGACGTGGAACGTCAGTCATCTGTCGTCATGTACGGGCGACCTGTTGACAAGCCAGACAACCATGTCGTGTGAAAGCGGCGGTATACGTATTTATCTCCAACACGTGACATGCCATCCTCGTAGAAGAGCACAGAGCAGTCGAACGCAAGAGCGTAGAAGCGAAGTTCGAGGACGTAAAGCCAAACGAAGAGTTCATTTTTGTATTGCTATCATCATGGTTGTTTTTTGGTGAAGGAAAGATGGGCGACGACGGTTGGAGACGTCTGAACGCGAGATGGGTAAAGCAGGGCTCGATCGAGGCTCAGCTGTGGGAAAAAGCACATGCACACTGCGTCTAGAGCGCCGTGATCTGGAGCGCGCCGGCCGCGTGGGGCTTGATCTCGACCTTGATCACATCGACAATGCCCGTGACCTCGGGCTTGAACGCCGCCTTTTGCTCGCTCGCGTTCGCACCACCGCTGGGCTCAGCGTGGACCGAGTACAGCCCCGCGACCGCGGTCCACGAGCCCATGTTGTACTCGTGCTCGTCAAACGTGACCTCTTCCTGCGGCGCGAGTTCGCGCGACTCGGCGATCTTGGCGTTCCCCTCGGCCTCCTGCGCGTCCGAGCCGAACGTGGCCGTGACCTTGAGCGCGTGGTCGGTCGTGTTCTTGACGACGACGCTCTTGACGTAGCTGGGCGGAATCATGGTGGGTGGGTGACCGAGTGGGGGGAGCAGATCTAGTTGAAGAATGAGGAGGAAATTGGATCTCTAGTTTGGCTTTTTTGCGTGTCATCTTCTGTCTCTGCCGAAGAATCTCACGTGGTCCACATGAGAGAAGGAACAGACTCATCAAATGGGTTGAGATAGGATTTCCGACTATGATTGTGACATGGATGATGGTGTGGGGGAGGGATCACACGCTCTCCATGACGATGGACGGCGGGTTTGAGCTTCCACCGCGGATAAGACGCATCGAGTACTGGAGATGACGTAGGCGATCGATCAGACCCTTCATCACGAGGTTGCGTTCGTAGACCTCCTGAAAAAAAGAGAGATCATTAGTCCCCACCCCTTTGCTTCAACCCAAGCAGAGCGAATCGACGGAACGTACTCGACGCAGCTGATTCCGTCGTGCTGTGAGCTTCTCGATTGTTTCCTGCACAGTCGCATGAGCCCACTTCACGTGAGCGACCTCTGTGTTCACAAGCTACCTGTGTCTATGTTTCGTACCTTTTCGTCCGCGGCGTGCGTGGCCGCGAGCTCGGGGGTCCGGCGACGCTCCTCGAGCTGCTTGAGGAACTCGAGCAGTTCCGTGCTGACTTTGGTGTACTGGTTTTTGAGCGTCGCGATCCGCGTGAACGAGTCCTGGATCTCCTCGGGCGAGAACGGAATCACGGGCGTGTGCATACCGGCGGCACCGTGGTGCGCATGCGAGCCCGACGTGTGGAACGAGCCATTCATCTCGCTCGCAGAGAGGCTGTCGTCCGACGGTGAGTCGGGCGGACCGGGCGAGCGTGGCGGCGATTGCGGCGCGGTCGAGTTGATCGCGTCGAGTGAGAACATGCGGGAGCTCGGCTGGAGCGGCGGCTTGAGGTTCATCTGCTTGGCCTCCTCAAACACGTGGTACGCGATCGCGAGCAGCTCGTGCAGCAGCTGCGCGCCACCGCGACCTGCGTGGGGCGTGCCACTTGACGTCGTCGCCGCGGGCGCCTCGTGCTCCTCGGTCATGTTGTCACTATGTGGGGAATGGCCGAGCTTTGAGTTTAGGCCAATGAATTAGATAAGGTGGACCACACTATGTGTCGAAATGGTCCGTTTCAGAACGTTGAACCCATTTGGCTCAAAACGCGAAGAGGTACGATGGGCCAGTGACGGGGGGAGTCGACGGGGGGAGTCGACTGACCCGCAATAGTGGGGTCACGGAAACGTGCTGAGCATGGATGCGTCGGGGAAGAGCCATGGAGAGCCGTCGAGCGAGGGCAACGACCGCGACTCGCGCGTGCAAGTGCGACGCCAGCGGATCGAGGCCCGCAATGCGTCCAAAGACGACGAGTCGCGCAAGAAGAAGCAGCAAGTGGCCGAGTCCAAGCGCATGGGTCGCGGCCAGCAGCAAATCGCTGACAGTCTCAATCAACTCGACCGTCGTAAGCTCGCGGGTATTCAACATGTCACGAGTGTCCGAGTGCAAGCCGACGACGCGGAGAACAAACGTCGCATGGAAGAAGAAGAGCGGCGCCACAAGCGTGTCGAGAAGCTGCAGCAGGAGGCGATCGAGAGTGGCGCAAAGAATGCTGCAGTGGAGATGCGCTGGTCGGATTTGTTTGAGTACAGCATGCCGCAAGAGCTCCATCGCGAGCTGGAGGCACAGAATCGTGCGTGCAGCGAGATCTTGGCGTCCAAGGACGGCGTGATCAAGGAATTCCAAGCCCAATTGAAAGCGAAAGACGAAGAATACGTGACGGCGCTCAAAGTGCAAGCGGAAGAGGTGGAAAAGCTTGTGGAACGTATGAGTCAGCAGTATCGAGAGATGCAGGAGGAGTACGAAATGGAGCTCGACCAAATGGAAGACGCATTTCTAAAAGAGCGAGACGAACTGATCGCCAATAACAAGCTCGAGATCGATTCGCTCTTTGAGAAGCGACGTGAGATGGAGATGGTGTACATGGAGGCGAAGCAGGCGCGGGACGAGCAGTACCAAAAAGAGATCGAGGATCTGCGTGTGAAAGATGCCGAGGACTACAATGAGCTCAAGATCAAGCTCGAGACAAACATCCAAACGCTTGAGCAACAACTTGAAGAAATGCGAGCTACGTATCAGCTCAATACTGAGAAGCTCGAGTACAATTACCGCGTACTCACTGAGCGAGATATGGAAAATTCGGCGACGTTGAGTCAGCAGAAGCGGAAGTTGGCACGACTAAAGGATACTCTCAGCACGCTCATCTCCAAATACAACCAGACTGATACACGTGATCGAAACCAGAACCAAGAGCTCACAGAGGAGTACCGCCGCATCACGAAGCAGTACAAAGATCTCCAAAAGAAGTACGCCCATTTTGAGACCAGCGATCTACAGACGTTTGAGGAGGTGTGGGCGATGCATGAGGATGAAGCTGTTCAAAAAGTCGAGAAACTCTTGCAAGCCGATAAGATTATCCACGAGCAGCAACTCGGATTGACATGGCGTGGTCCAGCCCGGTCCATTCGACAATGGCGTCAGATTGGTGACAGCAAGAAGAAGATCGACACCACACCAGGTTCTCACTCTGATAGTCACAGTGGACCAGAGAGCGGTACTGGCGGCTCAGGTAGCTCAAGTGCTGTGAACGACGCCTTTAACGATGTCGATCCACCGGTCGAAGAAAAGAAGATCTCGGGTGCGAAGCTCAAGCACATGCTCAAGATGTTGGCTGCTGAAGCCGGATTCCTCGTCAACGCGAGCGTGAATCAGGCGCTTGACGAGCTTCCCGATGACGAGGCAGAACTCGTCAAGGCCGACATGATCATGCGTGCGCTTGGTGTTGATAACGAGACCGATATGGAGCGATTGATGGGGTTCTTCTACGAAGACCCACGAGCTGAGGTACCTCCTGAATATGGCAACAACAACTCGAGCAACGCACCCCCAGGGCTGCCCCAATTACCAACACCAAAATGGGGACTTCTTGTCGGCCCGGAAGACGTTATTCGTGTCTGCACTCAGTTTGTTCAGGTGAGTTCGTATTGTCTCCACTGTCGTCACATGATCTCTCAAGTCGACCCATTTCTCCACAGGAACTGAACGAACAAAAGCGGATGGCGCCAATGGCTCGTATTCTGCGTCACGCTACTCTACACAACGACAGCTCCGACGGCAAGTCGGGGAAAGCATCTGCAGCGGGCAGTGCCGCGACTGCAAGTAAAGCCAAGGCCAAGCGAGCAGATAAGGAGTACTGGAATGCAGTCGTATGCGTGCTTCCACCCCGTTCAGTACGCGTTATGACGGCGCTGGAGAAGGGCTTGACCTCGTACCATCAAGCTCTCTTGAAACGTAAGGAACTCATCGATGACGTGACTGCACTGAAGAACCAGAACGCCGAGCTCAAGAATCTTCTCAAAAAGTACCTTGGTGCACCGATCAACGAGGATTTGCTCGTGCCTCCCACGCAGATGCAACTGTATCAGTGAAGAAATGGTCATTGTGTGTACTCGAAGTACATCTCATTGTGTTCTTCCTTGGCAACATTTCATCTCATTTGATTTCAGAAAACGTGATATTTAGATCAACACTGAGATCGCGAAACGACGGCATCTGCAGTTTCAAGGCCAATACACTGGAGCAGCGACCTTTTGGACACAGCACCACAGACAAGGAGCAAGACAAACGCTTAGTAGACAAGATGGCATCGATGGTTGAGCAGCCTGAAGTTGTGGACGCGTTCAAGCTTGACGGCGACGAGCAGGAAGAAGAAGTGATCTGCGACGATGCGGGCGACCACAACTCGGACGAGTGTCTCTTCGATCAGATGATTGGCGTGCTTCAGGACATTCTCATTGATCCGACGTTTGTCGATCTACAGACCGACTTTTGCCTTAAGAACTGCGGTAAGAGATCTCAATCGCAACACCAGGTAGTCACCACGACTCAACTATTCCATATTTTTGCAGAGGAGTTCGAGGATGTCACCGAGAACAAGCTCTGTTACACCCAGATCCATGAGGAGTATATCGCATTGATCGGTAGGTTGTGTATGGTACCGTCGATCTTCGTCGATGGACGAGTAGATGACCAATCGGCCGGATTCCTGTGTTTTCAGAAACGTTTTTGGAGCAGCGATTGACGGAAAAGATCGAGGTATGTTTCATCCTGTTCACGCATCTTCACTAGACCTCCTGATTTCAATTGTTTCGTGAACGTCAGAACTTCTCCATGGAGGAGCTCACGCGACAGATGCAAGAGCACGAAGATGAGATCCCTCTTGATGTCATTGACGTCCTGCTGAGCTGCTCGGACTTTGAAGAGTTCAAGAGCCTCATGCTATCATTCAAGCAGAACGAGACACCCAACTTTGAGATCACCGGGGATCCATTGTTGGCAACTCCGAACGAGTAAATGCGGTTTCGTCCGACGCACGAATGAAAAGCCACGCATTGGAGGGATTATGAGGAGCACGTGTGATAGGAATGAAAGAAAGAGATCTTGACGAGCACCGAGTTAACTGACCATCAGAGGCTACCTTACATGATCGAGCACTTGCTACCGCACGTGCACTTGGACATGGCCTCTGCGTCGAGTGGCTCATTCGAGCTCTCACGTCTCTTCTTTCCAGCTTTCGATGCCTTTTTCGATGCACGTGTGGCTCGCGCGAACTTGTTTTCGGGGGATTCAGTCTCCGCCTCCGCTGGTATGTGAGTGTCTGCAACGGTCGGAGCCTGCGAATCTCCTACATAGGTGTCGTGCTTCTCGGTAAGATCCGCTGAACTGAGCCGCACTACCTCGATATCAGTCGGGATCTTCATTTCCATTGCCTGAGCATCGATGGCGACAATCTCTGAGATTCGGGTTTCAGTGACAGTTCGACTGCTCTCAATCTTGTAAAGCATCTCGTCGATAATCTCCAACAGTAGGATACTTTCGTCGAGCTCGGCCGCGACCAAAGTGAAAATCGCCGCCTCACTTGTCGCATTTGCTGACCCTTGAAGCACCAAGGTGTCGTCTTCGTACTCGGGATCGAGAGGCTGAGTCTCACCATCCACATCATGGGGTTCTCGATCCATACTGTCTTCATCTTTGACATGCACGCCAACTTCATCGTCGTCATGAAGCTCACCACGGGAGATTTCGTGGTCACAAACAGACGCGTCGTTTTCGAGTTGGGAGATCTCCTCTTCATTTGAGGCGTGGTTGTTGTCATGGGCCTGCAACTCGACTGCGAGGATCTCAAGGGCTGCCTGTTCATCTTCGCCGTCATTGTCCTCGTATTCGTCTTCAGCCGGTTCTTGTTCTTTCTTTGCTTCTACCGCGTTCGTATCCGGCTCATTGCCAGCAGTTGAGGGGGAGTGATCATTAGCTGACTCACTGGTGGGTGTTGATGGAATGTCGTCGCTTGCCGATTCACTGGTAGCAGTTGATGACGAATCGACACTGATCGGCTCTTGGTCTTCAAAGTGAGACTTTGCTGGCGAAGGTGATGCACTCGCCGGTGCACTCGATAAGAGCGAGTTGACATCCACCCCAGCTTGCTCAATCTTCGACAGAGCCATCTCCAACTACAGCAACGAGCCTATCAATTCGACTGAGCTGACATACACTGTACTACTGATGACATCTCGCACCTCCTGGTTCGAGAAAGAGATGGATTCCTCAGCAATCGTTTTGAAAACGTAGCGGGATCTCTCTCGCGAGAACGCCATAAAGTGTTGAATACTGAACAGCACTTGGACCATATTGGTTCCCTCATACAGATCATCCGTGCAAAAGAGGAACGTGTCGTTCATCCCCATTCTGCGACCACAGCAAGGCTGAGCTCATCACTACTGCCAGTCCAGGAATACTGAGATGTGCAACGTACGACTTGCAATGCTTGAGGAAGATGGAAATGTTCTCTCTTTCCTTCCATGGCGCCATGGTCAAACTGTATCTTCGGCTGATTGGTGACTTGCACTGCGCCGTCGGATCCGGGTACAGTTTGACCAGCAGCTCACGCAGCACAATTCCCGACTTGAGTGCCTCAAACAAATCGCGCGAGAGCTTGCGCTCGAGCACGCTCTCAATCCACAGAATCGCTTCCTGGAAGCAAAGTAATCCATGAGTTTGGACACATAGCACATGTGAACGACAGTAGCATTCATACTCGCTGTCGCTTGAGGTACTCGAGCGCGAGCGCCTTGTTGCTGGCCCACTTGGCGGACAACGACAGGTCGCGCTGGTGCTTCCCACCCATCGGCGACGAGAGCCCCGCCGACTCGAGACTGTTGTCGGCTCCATCTTCTGGTGTGAGCTCTAGATTGAGCTCCATCGTTTTTCCGAGTTCCTTCAGCGGAGGCCGGTTTGCGTCTCGCGTCGATCTCGTGAATGCAGCGATCACTCGGATGGGCTTAGTCGGCTCCGCATAACCTCCCCCCCCCTAAAAGGGAAGCAAGTAGCCATGGTGATCAATCCCAGTCTGTCGCATGCGACAGGGTCGCAAAACGCATGGTTCTCCCCTCGTTCCTCCGCCCACACGCGCACGCATACGCACGCGTCTCGTCGCGTCGACTTGACGATATTTTTGGGGTGGGAGAGCAGAATGTAGCCATGTCACATTTGGGACCTCGCTAAAGTGATGATCGTACTTTGAAGACCATTCACAGTGCGACTGCATCTACTGGTTGACCACCAAGAGCTGCCGACCAACATTGGCCGACACGAGACAGACGGGAAGAGTATGACGGCGCTCGTGCGGATCGTCGCGGGCACGTACGAGGGCCTTTTGTACGGATGGGAGTTGCGTGCGGACAGCGAGTCGCGCGTTGCGTCCAAGAACATGAAGCTCACGTTCGGCTACGCGGCCCACGCCGAGTGCATCAAGAGCGTGGCGTTCATGACCGCCAAGCAGGGCAAGACGCTCATCTCGGGCGGCAACGACGAGACCGTCAAGTGCGTTGGATCTGCTGCTGGCTATACTTGTGTTGTCTGTTGTTCTCATGGGTGTGTGCGTTATGGCAGGATCTACAACGTGAACAAGCGCGTGGAAGTGGGTACGCTCATGGAGCACAAGGGCGCCGTGACGTGTCTCGAGTTTTTTGGACAGAGCCACATGCTGAGCGGCAGCGCCGACAACACGATTTGCATTTGGCGCACGTCTGATTGGAACTGTCTCCACATTCTCGGTGGCCACAAGGGCGAAGTGACGTCCATGGCCGTGCACCCGAGTGGCAAGCTCGCGTTCTCGGTCGCGCGCGACCGCACGCTGCGCATGTGGAACCTCGTGAAGGGCCGTATCGCGTACATTCGCCGGCTGGAGAAGGAAGCAAGTCTCGTCAAGATGTCGCAGACCGGTGCACGGTACGCGCTGTGCTTTGGCGCGGAGCTCTCGGTGTTTAGCAGCGCGAACGCCGAGATGGTCGGCGTGCTCGGCCACACAGACAAGATCCACGCGATGGCGTTCGCCACGGACGAGTACGTGGTGTGCGGCGGCGAGGACAAGCATATTTATGTGTGGAAGGTCAACGGAACGTACGTGTTGCTCTCATGTACTGGTACTCGCTTTTCTGCGAATGGACCCACTCACTCCCTGGATGTTGTGAACGTATAGACTCGTTGCCAAGCTCACCCACGAACTGATCACGACTCGAATCCGCCAGATCGAGGTGGTGTACCCGCATGGCGATGACAAACCGGCATGGGTCGTTGTGGCCACGTCCAGTGGTGCAGTGCTCGTGTTCGATATGGCAGACATCAAGCTGGACCCGTTGGGACCGGAGGAGGCGAACACGGACGCCAAACCGATCGCCTACACGATGATTCTCAGCAAGCCCCGTCTGACATGTCTGTCGGCGTGTGTGGTGGCTGCGGATGAAAACGCCGAGAGCGTGAAGACTGTCAAGAAGGTAAAAAAGGCCAAGAAGACCGAGCCGTCCGTCAAGGCCGTAAGTGCTGCGGCTGCTGCTGCTGCGCCTCGTGTAGTCGTCGAACTCGAAGGTCAGCCATCTAAGCCGAAGCAGCTAGAGAACGCCAAGAAACGCAAGGATGGTGGCAACCCGTCGGCGGGAAAGACAAAGAAACAGAAGAAGCAAACAAAGCAGTAGTTGAACGCATGGTGTAAATCACACCGCATATACTACGTAGACCTTTCCGCCATTATTCTTGTGCGACGGTGATTGATCGAATGAATCGCCAATCGCTGTTCGTGTTGATCGATTGGTGTGATGTCGCGAGGTTACATCTGAAAAGTTCTATCTGTGTAGAAGCAAAATTCTACACGGAAGAGACACGAACCCTTGCATCATTGTCTCTCTACCCAAATGTCAGACAGCTTGTACCCATGAATTTTCGCTTCGTCTGGCAAGCATTCGCTGACTCATCTCAGCCTTCAGCAGTGGAATCCGAAGAGATGACTGCGGAGAAGGAGAAGACGATAAAAGGAGAAGCTCACCGACGTCACCTAGCTTAAGCGCTGCTGGTCTCTTCCACTCCTAATGGCGAGTATCAACTAGAGAGGTTGAATGCTCGCCTTTGGACCAGATTGCCGCTAGTATCTCTGCACCACGGTCTGCAAGTTGAGCTTTCTTCGACCACTCGGAGGTCAACGGTACGATGAGCTTCGCGGGTCCCTGAGTGTGGCGGTGAATCCAACAAAAAATTCTCGAGCGAGGGGAGAAAATGTTGTGTCCACGCAGGTACTCAGGGTGACCCCACGCAAACTCGAAGGCCTTGAGTCGATGTAATTTGTGTTTGCTTCAAAAGAGTGGGATACAGATCTTTTTGATCTTTTGAAGGCATGTCGCCCGGACTCGATCGAGCCGGCGCCTCCACGGCCACCGCGACTCACTCACAACGATAAAAGCATTCCCTACGGTCGCGTCCTGCCGATGCTCTGCAGTGAGTACGTCCCCTGCATCCTAAGCTGCACCTATCCTGCTCCAACTGTTGGTCCCTCGTCTCAAACCGAGCAGCATCTGCGATCTGTGACGCGGCTGGGTCAGTCGAACCGCGTGATGTACCAACGTCGTTGTCGTTCTGGCGAAGAGAAAGGGTCCCACGGAGGGTGGAGGAGAAGAGAGTTACTTCCTCTGGGTCTAGACTTGAAACGTTGAGTTGACGGTGCTGCAGTCATCATGAGCCAGTGAATGGCCAATCAGTGGTTTTTGCACGGCTCAATCACCAACTTTCGTCAGATTTCGTGATCATCCTCTACTCGTTTGGCTTTTTTTTCACACGCTCGTGGTACATTTGAGCAATCAAAATGTAGCCATCTTCACATCAACTCTCATCTCTCATGCTGCACACAACGAAAAAGCCGACGGATTCGAATGCTACATGCACTCATTGTCCTCTCACGGGAAAGTCAATATTGATTGTGGTCGTCCTTTCGCAGCTGGTGTTTGCGTTTTGGGAGAGCGGCATCGTGTTCGTACCCCTCGGGTGCACCTAGAGCAGACGACCTCATTGGTATCCAGTGGTGAGAATCCCACAGTCCCATTGACTTCGCGCCAGTCGCATGACGCGATTCAATCAGAAGATCACGTGATCGATCCACAAACCACCTCGTCACCACCGGTAGATCACGTGATCTTCCCATGTAAGCACAAAACGCCTGGATTCCGATATGAGTTCGAGGATGGGACCATCATCTTTTCTCACACGAACCAAAGGGTTCTGGTGATGGAGACTCAAGTCTTTATCGCAATGGCGGATGGTTCACGCCATGCACACCACATCGCATTTTCTCTTGCAGCGATCAAAGTATCACGCCGTCACGCACCACCCACATTCATACAATGATGGACATGATGCTGCCCGACGACGAGGTCATGGATGCCGTGCTCGATTTCATCGACAGCTTCCAGTGGGAGAGCGAGCTGCTCACCGTACCACCACAAAGCGCGCCCGTGA
>JAADVY010000472.1:0-16128 GCA_023336035.1 Pythium plurisporium
CCCCCCCCCCCCCCCCCCCCCCCCTCCCCTCCCTCCCGCGAGTCCTGGTCACTCGTCCACTTTCGTGAGAAGCCCCGCGACGGCGCGAGTAAGAACTCATGGCGAAGGGCAAGACGAACGACGAGAAGCTGCGCGCGGCGTGCGAACGCGGCGACGCCAAGGCCGCGCGGGCGCTGCTGAAAAAGCGCGCGGCAGCGGACGCGCGCGACGAGGTACGCACGGACCATCACGGGCCCCACATGGAGGAAGCTAAGCGAGTGTGTGTGTGGGGGCGTGATCGTGCGCACAGAAGGGCAGGACGCCGCTGTACGTAGCGGCGAAGCACGGCCGAGTGGACGTGATGCAACTGCTGCTGGACGAGGGCGGAGCGGACCTTGGCGCGGTGACCGAGGTGCGTGGCAAGAAATTGGTGTGGTCAGAAGGTTGGGTGGGTTTCGTGACGACGCTGTGGGGTGTTGGTGCGATAGACGAACAAATCGGTGCTGTATGCAGCGGCCCGCGGTGGCGGGGAAGAGGCGGTGCTGTTCCTACTGAAGCGTGGGCATCCAGTGGATGGCACGGACGACGTACGTGGCCGTTGGCCGTTGTGGTGGAATGGAACGCGTTGATAGAATGGGCGGTGGTGTGTGGTCTGTAGACGGGACGTACGGCGCTCTTTGCCGCCGTTCAGAACGATGACGTCGACGTCGTGAAGCTGCTGATCAAGCACGGACTCGCGGTCAACGCTGTCAGCACTGTTCGTCTCCGTGATTCATCACTGTATGTTGATGACCGAGTCTCAATGACGGTGTTGTTATGTATGGATAGGATGGCGAGTCGGTGTTGCATCATGCCGCGTCGGGCGGCGATCTCGACATCATCAAGTTCTTGCTGCAACATGGTGCGGATGTCCATGCGACGACGCAGGTAGGCAACCGCGGGGGTTGTTTGCGTCGAGTCAAACTACTGACTTTGACACGGGGATTTGGCGATGGCATCCTCAAGGATGGGCGAACTGTGCTGCATTGTGCGGCAGATATGAATGAGGGTGACGCACTGAAGTTTCTGGTCGCGAAAGGAGCGCCCGTGAATGGAGCCGACGAGGTGAGCGTTGTGATGAGTAATAACGTCGTGGTCGTGTGATTAACCGTACTCGTACGGCATATGGAAGGATGGCGAAACGGTGTTCCACGTATGTGCGTCGGCGGGTGACGTCGACATGATGAAGTTTCTGGTGAAGCGTGGCGCTAAAATCAACGCAGCGACGAAGGCACGTGCGGTGACACACGAGCTCTTGTTACGGTGGTAGTGATGTGAGTCTGTGTCATTAGGATGGACGTACTGCGCTGCATTGTGCAGCTGCGGAGGGACATTACGATGCGGTGAAGTACCTTTTGACGCAAGGTATGTCAACCGAAGCTGCTGACGAGGTAAGCGCAAGAAGTTGGGTGTGAGAGGGTGGGAAAAGTCTTTTCCTGATAGTTAATTTTCCCGACTTTATCCTGTGACCACAGAAGGGGCGTACGCCGCTGTATTTATCGGCAAAGAGCGGCGATGTGGATATGATGCGGTTGCTGCTCAATCGGGGTGCTGATATCCACTCTGTGACCAATGTACGTCGCCTTGCCAATGTATTGTCTTTCTTTGCCGTTCTTCAGTCAGCTCATTCGTTCGATGTCGATCGAGGGCAGGCAAAGAAGTCGGTGCTGTATGCCGCTGCTGTCCACGGCGGTGAGGAGGCCGTGCAGTTGTTGCTAACGCGTGGCCACCCGGTGGATGGCAAGGACGATGTGCGTTACGTTTACATTGTCGTGGATGTGAACTTTGATAACTGAACGCCTTGATTGTGATGTGTGGCTGGTTGTAGAAGGGACGCACGGCGCTATTTGGCGCCGTCGGTCAAGATGATGTCGAAGCGGTAAAGGTCCTGTTGAAGTGTGGACTCGCGAGTGATGCGGTTGACAACGTAGGTATCTTGTTGATTGAACCGGTCCGATTTTTTGGGACACAACAGCTCACTATGTATCAATCTAATCGGATAGGATGGTGAGTCAGTATTGCATCATGCTGCTCGCGGCGGCGACCTCGGCATCGTCAAGCTTTTGTTGAAGCACGGTGCGGACGTTCGTGCATCGACGTTGGTATGAGGTGGTCGCGTAGTTGAACCGAGGTCGCAGAGTCATTGGTGACAAGATTGTCTGATTCTCCACGGACAGGATGGCCGAACCGCGCTACACTGTGCAGCAGATGCGGATGAAGGAGACGAAGTAATGAAGTTTCTCGTTAAGAAAGGCGCGCCACTCAACGCAGTCAACGAGGTGAGCATTCGCACACGAGAGATTGGCCATCGAATGACCGATTGATTGACATGTTGGCATGTCGAATGAAAGGATGGTGAGACGGTGTTGCACTCATATGCGGCAAACGGAAATGTCGACATGATGAAGTTCCTACTGGCGCATGGCGCTGATATTGGCGCAGTCATGAAGGCACGTGCAGTAATGGTGTTGCTCTGTGGGCATAGGCAATTACGTTTTTTTGTGTCTGCAGGATGGAAGCACTGCGTTGCATCACGCAGCTACAAATGAACAGCCGAACGCGATGGAGTTTCTTTTATCAAAAGGCATCCCTATCGAGGCTGTTGATGAGGTGGGCAACTTCCACTCTCTAGTTGACGTGATAAAATGGTGGTGAGCTGACACGAACCGGTTGCATGGCTGATATGACAAGGACGGCGAGACCGCATTCCATCGTGCCGTTCGTGCGGATTCAGTCGACACAGTGAAGTGCTTACTCAAGCACGGTACGAATGCACAAGCACTCACAGAGGTGTGTTCAACAATGAGGCTCCTTTGAGCTGTAATTGCGTGCGAGCACTTACGCGTATCGTGTGGTATGGGTGGGTATTATAGGACGGCCAAACTGCTCTCCATATTGCTGGGGATGTCTGTGAAGACATAGACGTGATGAACCTCCTTCTTACGCAGGGTATACCTGTCAACGCTCGCGATGAGGTGAACGGTCCGATTTCTCATTCATACCACGCAGAAATCTCAAAATTGAGTTTCCTAGGATGGCGAGACTGCGTTTCACTGCGCGGCCGAAGAAGGCAAAATTGATATGATGCAAGCCTTATTGAAGTATGGCGCCGATGCAAACGCAGTCACAAGTGTAGGTTAATGCGGACGGGTCGATCGTGTGTTCTACCATGGAATTGGCCGTTGATACTAACCGCGGTTCATTGTTCACAGGATGGGCGAACCGCACTGCATTGCGCAGCGAGCGGGAGTCACGACGATGCGGTGGAGTTTCTACTGAAGCAAGGCATTCCAGTTAATGCAGCTGATGAGGTGAGCACTCGAAGCGTTTAAGACGTCATATGTGACTAGTCGCTCGATACTCAATTGTCCCTTTCTGTTGACAGGATGGCGAGACGGTGCTTCACATATATGCAAGTCGCGGTGATGTGAACATGATGAAGTTCTTAATAGAACAAGGAGCGGACGTTGGAGCTGTAATGAAGGTGGGTGGATGGAGACACACGGTAAGCAGCAACCAAAGCTGTAATCGGTTCGTGATTTCATGTCGGTAGGATGGAAGATCCGCATTACACTTTGCAGCAGGTGACGGTCACCACGATGCAGTGAAATTTTTGGTAACTGAGGGGGCTCCCATCAATAGCGTGGACGAGGTGAGCAGGTGATTCCGTTCGTACATTGATGACTCATGGCTCACTAACCTTGTTGGAATGCGTATCGTATTCCGTAGGATGGAGAAACGCTTCTCCACTCGTATGCGAAGAGTGGTGACGTTGATATGATGAGGTTTCTCATAAAGCACGGTGCTGACGCTCGTCTAGTCACCCAGGTAGGCTGTCTTCAGCTTGATCACCTGAGTTGTAAGTATGAACGAAGTTTGCATGTATAGGATGGGAGATCTGCACTTCACTGTGCGGCTAGCGAGGACCATGACGACGCGGTGAAGTTTTTGGTGATGACTGGTATTCCGCTGGGTGCAGCCGACGAGGTAAAACCACGAGTTAAATACTCGCCGTCCTTACTATTATGTTACTGACATACGAGATGTTAGGATGGAAACACAATACTTCACTTGTACGCGACGAAAGGAAAAATCGATGTGATCAAGCTACTTCTAGAGTACGGTGCTGATGTCAGCTCCCTCACAAAGGTTCGTATCATGCCATGGACTTTGACAGAACCAGGCATACTCACATGGATCGATTGTGGTAGAGCGGACAAACTGCGCTGCACTGCGCATCAAGCGGGAGACACGCAGACGCGGTGAGGATCCTGGTGAATGAAGGCGCTCCGATCAATGTGAAAGATGAGGTCAGTGAACTTTTACACGGAATCGCGAGAGTGATGAGACCATGTGACTCTGCAAATGGTGTGGTTCTTAGCATGGCGAGTCTGTGTTCCATTATTCTGCATCCGGCGGCAATGTCGACGTCATGAAGTTCCTATTGCAACACGGCGCCGATGCTCGCAGTGTTACGAAGGTATGGCCCTGATGAGGACTAAGACATGTCGTCGTGTGTGCTGATGGATTTGTTTGTCTTCAAGGATGGACACACAGCTCTGCATTCTGCTGCCCTTAACGGTCACGAAGACGCGGTGAAGTTTCTTGTTCGGGATGGTATGTCAATGGAGGACACGGATGAGGTGAGTGCTTTGAAAATAGACTTCTGACGAATAACGTGACGAGCGAGTAGTCGTTTATGATCTGTGCCGACATATATATGGTTAGGATGGTGAGACGGTTTTCCATTACGCAGCTCTTGGTGGAAATGTCGCCATTCTCGAATATTTGCTGCAACAAGGCGCCGACGTTCGAGCTGTTTCAAAGGTACATTTTGCCTCAGCAGCCTGAAGTTGAACCACGAGACTCATTGGACACTGTTCACAGGAGGGACGAACTTCGTTGCACTGTGCTGCAGACGAGAGCCGTGATGAAGCAGTCAAGTTTCTTGTGGCATTTGGTGTGCCCATCAATGCTGTCGATGAGGTTTGCTATAGAAAACTGAAGGTGTGGAAAGAAAGTGGTCTTTTGACTAATACGTAGCTACTGCATTGCATGATTAGGATGGTGAAACTGTCCTACACACGTACGCGACGCGGGGTAACATCGAGATGGTTACACTGTTGGTTGAGCACGGGGCAGATGTCAGTGCTGTGACACATGTAAGTTGATTAGCGCACACTTACCGAAGTATTTTTTATTCGTACATAACATGCTGTGTGTGGTATCTGGATGGCAGGACGGGCGAACGGCGCTTCTCTGTGCCGCTTTAGAGCAGCACGACGAAATTGTCAAGTTTCTCGCGTCGCAAGGTGGACCAATGAACGCGGTTGATGAGGTTTGTCCTCGGCTTCGTTATTCTTGAAACCAAGAGTTAACTCGCGCATTTTGTCTTCGTTTGTATTCAGGATGGCAACACTATATTCCACCTGTATGCCTCCAAAGGCGATGTCGACATGATGAAGATACTATTAAAGAATGATGCCGACGCTCGAAGGATCAGACATGTACGCACGAAGAAGAACTGTATGATGCTGTGGGCTTCTTAGGTCTTTACGAACATCTCGATCATAGGATGAGCAAACAGCTCTACATTGTGCTGCGGGTGAGGGTCACAAAGATGCAGTCGAATTCCTCGTGATGGAAGGCATCCCGATCGATGCGCTTGACGAGGTAAGTAACTTCTCACTGCTATGTATCGTACACGTATTTACAATTCGTGCTGACCTATGAACAGGATGGTGACTCAGTCTTCCACTACGCAGCATCCGGCGGCGACGTCGACATGATGAAGTTTTTGTTATCACATGGTGCAGATGTTCTCGCGACCACAAAGGTATTAGGCGTGCGATGGGGCACCGACAAATACCAAACTGACAATACTGTGTGTCGTCAGGATGGGCGCACTGCCCTCCATTGTGCAGCGGAAAATGATCAGGACGACGCGGTCAAGTTTCTTGTCACAAAAGGTGTTCCAGTCAACGCAATGGACGACGTAAGATTGCTTGAACCAAATCTCCAGAATTGATCGGATACGGTGGCTGACTTGCTGCATTGTGGCTGTTCAGGATGGAGATACAGCGTTCCTCATGTACGCCAACAGTGGCGACATTGACATGATGAAATACCTGATCAAGCACGGCGCAAACCCTGGCGCAGCCATGAAGGTGCATAGACGACTGCATAATAAGCTTCGTATCAAAGTGGATTGACGCGAACTCCATGCCCATAGGATGGACGCACTGCACTGCACATCGCTGCAGGTGAGGAGGAGGATGACGCAGTAAAGTTTCTCGTCAATGAAGGCGTCTCAGTTAACGCTGCTGATGAGGTGAGAACTCTACAGAATAGTGGATACCTTGCGTGAGCGAAACATTGAACATGATTGCGTGTGAAAAGGACGGCAAGATAGTATTTCACATATACGCAGAAAGGGGCGACGTCGACATGATGAAGTTTCTTGTATACCACGGCGCAGATATTCATGTAGTGACCAAGGTGCGTCGATAGCTGGGGATTGGAATGTTCAACTATGGTGTTTGACGAACCGCGATCTGAACAGGAAGGGCAGACTGCGCTGTTTCAAGCTGCGGATGGCGACCATGACGACGCAGTGAAATTCTTGGTCATGAAAGGCGTCGCCATCAACGCAGTCGACGAGGTGAGCACCGTGTTTAGCGGTTCTATCTACGAATCCGCTCAGAATCTGATAAGTTGCTTGCTTACTCTTACTCTTTGTTTCGTGTCACAAGGACAATGAAACTGTTTTCCACGCGTATGCACACAGCGGCGACATCGACATGCTCAAATTTCTGCTGAAACACGGTGCCGACCCGCATATAGTCATGAAGGTACGTGTTTGGATGGTCGCATACCATGCCGTCTCGCTTATACATATGCCAAAACTTGGCTTGGTAGGACGGACGAACAGCATTGCATCGTGTTGCGGACGAGGATCGGGACCATGCGGTGAAGTTCCTGTTGGACTTGGGTATACCCTTAGAAGCGAGAGATGAGGTGTGTTCGATTTTTTTTTTGGTTTATAGTTTGATAAGTGCCACACTCACGGAGCGCTACATCTGCAAGGATGGCGACTCTGCCCTTCATTTTGCAGCCAGAAACGGACACGTCGACACTATGCGTGCTTTGATTGATTACGGTGCTGACGTACACGCGACGACTGATGTACGAACTGTTGCTATCTCATTGAGAATTGGTCTGTCAATTCATTCGAACATGCATGTGACACCAGAGCGGAGACAATATTCTGCATCTTGCAGCTTACAGTGGCGATGCAGATGCAGTGAAACTTGTGCTGGAGTTGGGTTTATCGATCAACGCCACAAAGGAAGTAAGTACTCCGTGATGCACGCGCCGTGTGTCGGTTAGAAGCTGACGCGTTCTGTGCACAGGATGGCTCGACTGTTCTGCACGATGCCGCATTGGATGGCGACGTTGACTGCATGCAACTTCTAATCGATCAAGGGGCTAATGTTCACGCACTAACAAGCGTAAGCAGGCTCAGCCGTGTGTCTCATTGGGGTGACGTTTGATTTGACCCGCTGATGAATGGTAGAAAGGGAATTCAGCACTTCACATCGCCGCCAAAAACGGAAATGACGAGGCTGCAAAGCTGTTGATCAAGTACGGTGTGGCCATCGAGGCAAAAAACATGGTACGTTGCAAGTTGTTGGTGTTGATGTGATGAGGTCGAGAAATTGATCATTTTGTGGTTGTAGAAAGGTTATACAGCATTCCATTATGCAGCATTGAAGGGGCGCGATGACACAATGCGCGTACTGGTCGAGCATGGTGCCAACATCCACGCAATAACAGCGGTATGAGCAGATACTGTTGATCTGTGCTGCCGAAGTTTTCTCACATGCCTGGCGGTGGTCGTAGAGCTCAAAAACTGCTGTACATCTCGCCATTGAAGGTCAGGATACTGATGCATTGAAGTATGCACTGCAACTCGGCTTGGGTGTCGATGCGTCATCACAGGTGCGAGCTGTGCTTTTTTTAAATAAGGAAGTATGTCCGAATCCATTACACTAACCACTGTGTACATCCATCGCAAACCTTAGGACGGAACACCACTTGTCTTAGCATTTACGGGAGACGACAGCAAAGAGGCATACGCTTTGGCACGTGTACTATGCTCATTTGGGGCTGTGATAGATGAGAACGATTATGAATCGGTCATGAGTCAAGTGAACGCAGACGGTGAATCACAAGAAATCGAGTCGTACGCAGAGAGATTTCTGTGGCGGTCGGGTCTCTTCACGTGTGTGTCGCGCTGGATCGAAGAACGTGCTGCGGGTGTTCCCGTTCTCTCACCGGTTCCAATCGAGGTTGTCAATCGAGGTGAAGCATCCGTGAAGACTTATCTGGCCGACGTTGCACGGTCAACGAATGAAGATCGGCTTCATCGGTGCAAGGTATGTGTTGTCGGTCCAAGCGAGTGGGGCAAGACCAGTCTCGTCCAGTCATTGCAATCGAGTCGAACGTTCTTGACAAAGAAGAAGGACAGAACGATTGGCATCGATCTCACGACTTGGGTGGTAGAAACAAACGTTGATGGTAACGTTGTGCGACTGGAAGTCACGTTCTGGGACTTCGCAGGCCAAGATGTGTATCAGGCGGCACACACGCTATTCTTCTCGGAGCGCACATTGTTTGTGCTTGTCGTCGATCTAGAGGCATACTGGAAAGAACTCGAAGATGGGATTGGCAAGACCGATCGAGTTTCGGAGGCACAGATGAATCGCTTTGTAGGTGCGAAGATCTTCCGTTGGGTGCGATCGATCTTCGCCCATCAGCCAGATGCGCGATTTATGGTTGTGGGAACCAAAGCAAACCGGCTGACGGATCGCGAAGTGGTTGCCGATATCTGGGGCGACCTTCGCGATCGATTGGAGAGGTGGAAGGTAGCCTTTGCTGGTGGTCTCGAGCGTGCACTCTTACCTGGGCAACTGCTCACGAGAGATATCAAGGATCTTCAGGATAAGTTGTCGAATCTCGCGTCGAGTGAATGGATGATTGGGGACGTGGTTGACACCAGGTCAATGTGTGACCTCCGGAGTGCGATCCAGAACTCAATCACATCGTCCGAGCTCGGCTTCCCGATGTGGAAGACGTACACTCAACTGCTGCAGTCGGTTGTGAAGCGGCGAGAGGTTGCAAGAAGTGCCACAGACCCCAGAGACCGCATTCAAAAATCCATTGTTCCAGTGAGCAGCTTGCGGCGACAGCTATTGCGAGAAATCGACGAGTTAGAAAGTGACTCGTGCGAGCAAATTCTCCGCACGTTGAACGATTTGGGTGATGTGCTCTGGTACGAGCATGCAGGTGCGGGAGTTTTCAAGGACTACATCATCCTCGACCCGATGCTCGTGATCGAGATTGTTCGAGAGGTGGTTCGTCATGACTTTTCCAGCAATAACGGCGTGGCCCCTCGTGATGGGCGAGTCACTCACGAACTGCTGAGCACCTTTCCCCTCTGGAAGAATATGGATATGGAGCTCATGCACGCGTTCAAGGCGTTGCTGCAGCATTTCCAGCTTGCGTATCCTGCGGATGCAGACGAGATGCTTCCGACGTCCGACATCATCGTCCCAGCGTATTGGAATGCTGATCGAGTATTCGTGTCCGGTAGATCGATCGCACAACAGAAATCCGTCTGTGACACGTTTACTCTTCATCGCTGGTGTTGGGAATACGAAGTACCGAGCGAATTATCCGAGACCATCTTCATCCAATTCGCGGTGCAGAGCCACTCATCGTATCTCACTCGCACGATCCGCGGATTTTGTGTCGAGGCTGCCTGTGCGGAGTTTGCGAGCAGTATCTCCTTGGTCCAGAAAGAGTCTTCTCGTGACATTCTTCGCATCGAAGTGAGCGGTGTGTCGGCCGACCTCAGCTGGCACAACATGCGATTCTATTTGATGAAGATGGAGAAGGTGCTTGAGGCCTACAGCGGTGACGTAATATGGCGATATATCGTACACCGCTCCAACGCTAGTGCGGTCGAGAGCCGGCACTCGGTGGGACCACTTGTGAATGCTATCGAGGATGCTATTTTAAAGGGCCAAGATGGGGAAGTGGTGCGTGCGAATATGCCGTGGATGCCCCCAGACATGGATTGGTTCATTCGCAAGTCTTGGAACGATATCGCGACATTCCAGCAACTGCAGATGAACCAGTTAGTCGAAGAAAAGGTCGAGGTGCTGCGAAAGCTAGCGATCGCTGGCGACACTCCTCGTCAATTCCCAGCGCTATGGTCGTTGGAGTACATGCCCGAGGAGCAGAAAGCGTTGCTGCGGATGTCGAGTGATCTGTCGGGTCGTTGTTATCACATCCCAATCGAACTTGACACGGGGTCACCGCTGGTGGCACGCCACGTGTCGATCTTCAAGGTGGGTCTGTCTAGTGTGCAACAGTTAGAGTGTTGGATATCGACGGTTTGACATGCGGTTGTGTCGTTTCTGCAGACCGGGGTGTCATTGTTTGCCAACGTCGTAAGTAGCGCCGTGTCGCTGCCAATCGTCGAAAAGGTGATTGGCGCAGCCAAGTCAGGTGAGCCAAAAACTGTACGGAGTCGACGGAGCTCATCTTGGCTCATTGATTTCTCTCCCTTTTGTGATGCCGGTAGCACTCGATAACCAATCCGACAACGCTGCGCGCGTACACAACCTCATGGATAAAGTGGCATTGACTTCATCGTCGAGAAACTTCGACACTCGTGAAGACACCACGCTTTCGCCTGGCGCGTCGATGGTTCTGCTACGCAACTTGCTCAAGGCCTACAATGATAGCTTGGACTCACTCGAAATCTCGGAGATTTCGAATCTCGAGTGTGCTGTGACACCGAATGGCGAGTACGTGTGGGCGCACGCGCACGAGATCGCTGCGATGAAGGGTAATCTCACGCGCTGCACTGCGCCGCCGTCCACATGGAAGGACTTCGAATCGAGCGAGACGCCGACCTCGCAAGACGGTAACTCTCCATCGCCGGGCCAGAAAAAGTCATCGGTTCGCTCATTGAGCACAACCAGTTCATCAAAGGGGTTCGCGTTGAGTTTGTCGGTGCACTCAATCGAGGGCCTCGCTGAATGGGATTGGCACAAGACCTATTGCAAGTGGCAACTGTACTACGGCAAAAAGCTCTCGCCCCTTGTGGCCAACGTGACACCAACCAACCAGGACAGCAGTCAGCCACCGACGTGGAGCTCGATGCGCACCGTGATCGACGCGGTCACGTCGGTGGAGATGCTGCGCGAGTGCCGCTTGATGGTGCAGGTGAAACGCCGCAGTCGCATCGGCTGGACCAAGTACGTGGTGGCATTCACGACGTGTTGACACTTGCGGATTGATCTCAATACGATTTGTTTGTGCTTGTAGGCTGATTGGCGGTGGAGACGTGTGGCTGCGAGACTTTGTGGACGAAGACGCCTCTCAGAACTTCTCGTGTGAGCCCGTGAAGGTGCCTCTCGATGCGAGTTCGGCCCGAGCGGTGATCATTCGCCTCACTGCTTAGTACATACTCAGAGATTTCTTGTCGTGTACTCGATGGCATGGATAAAACACGCACAAGCGAGCAAACCAAACCATTCGGGTTCCGTCATCCACGAATACTGTAGCACGCTTCACAAGAGCGTCCTGAGAAAATGAAGTCCGCTCTGATAATAGCAATGTTATCTGTTTCCGGCCTTGTTGCAGACACTGCGAGGTATCCCACTCTTCGGTCAAAAATGGGCCTCCCGCCAGTCCGCGTGCGTCAAATATCACGCTCCCGCGAGGGAGAAACGCCATGAGAAACGCCCCACGGGAGCTGCTGGCCGCGTGCCGACACGGCGAGCGTGTGGACGTGGTGCGCGCGCTGCTGGACCAGGGCGCGGCAGTGGATGCATTTTGCGGCGAAGCGAGATGCTGTGGAGGTGATGCGGCTGCTGCTCGACCACGGCGCAGACTTCGGGGCCGTCACGAAGGTGAGGGGGAAGCCTCGTGTCGAAGCGACGCGTGGTGGGACTGATGTGGGCGATTGGAGTGCAGAAAGGTAACTCGGTGTTGCATGTGGCGGCCGCGTCCATGCGTTGGACGTGAGAGATGAGGTGCGTATCGCTTGCACAGTTGGTGGCATTAATATGGAGTGTGCGAGGCTTTTGATTGACCGCGGCGCCAATGTCCACACACTCACGAAGGCAAGTCGCCATCGTACTCTCGCCTTGCATAGGCATAATAAACCATCACTTGCGTAGTAGAACGGAAGATCACCGCTTCACACCAGTGCCAAATATGGCCATGACAAGTTAGCGAAATTCTCGTTGAACTTGGGTGTCAAGATTGACGCAGTGGATGAGGTGCCCCACCTCCCTACGTGTATCCCGTATGTGCTGGATAATGCTCACTCGAAGCACCTGTGTTTGAGACAGAATGGTTTCACAGCGTTCCACGACGCCGCGGCAAATGGAAATGTTTCCACAATGCGAGTCCTGGGCGAGCAAGTTGCTGATACATTCGTGTAGACATCGGTAGGTTGAACTTCGTTGCACCGAGAAGTCGTACTCGCACAGACCTACCAGATTGACTGGTGTTGCATTCGATACTGTTTTGCAGACTGGTAGAAATGCTGTGCATCTCGCAATTATGGGCGATCACGTTGAGGCGTTGAAGTTCGCGTTAGACCTCGGCTTGGACATTCATGCGGCGGCAGAGGCGAGAGCGATGTATTTGCGAAATGTATCTCACCCCTTGACACATTCTAAACCACTCATTTGGTCGGTGAGAAAAGGCCCAGACACCGTTGATGCTCGGTCTAAGTAAAAGTGACCCCCCATCAGCTTACACTTTGACGCAGCTGTTGTGCGCCAACGGAGCCGTTTTGTCAGAGAGCGACCGTCATGCGGTCTTGAAGGCTGGTGGCGAGGTCGTTGGTGACGACGACGAGGCAGGCGACACTGCATTCGATTTGCAGCCAGCACTATGGCGTTCTGGTCTGTGTGCATGCGTGGATCAGTGGATTCGTGAGCACAAAAACGGAATGTCGAGCATGTCGAGAATCTTTATCCCGATCGAAGCTGTTCACCGAGGCGAAACGTCAGATCGAGCATATCTAGCTGAATATTGACGGCCGACGCACGAGAGTGACTTCACTGTTGCGAGGAGTAGAGTATTTTCATGCAGTTTGCGGTGAGAAGCAAAGCTCTCTCCTGGTGGATTGGTGGGGATAGACCAATGAACTCTGTTATTGTATCGTGCCTGGGTGAAACAACTAGATGCATGACGGAATGATCATCGCCTCCAATCTACTTGGTTTTATAATACGCCTCACACGTCTTCACGATGCGCCTCATAGAGAGGAAAACAGGCTGCTCATGACTCATATGCACCACCGTCCAGTTCTTGCGTCCAGTCGAAGCCTTCCCAGTCGCGCAGAAATGCCAACACATCTTTCTTTTCGTCTTCAAAACCTCGTCGCTTATCATCCCCACGGCGACCATACTTCGGAGGATCCACTCCCAGCATTCCCGCCACCACATTTACACCAAAATCTCGAGGAAATTGGTCTTCATCTTCGATAACGTGCGCATAGCTGCCACCCTTGGAATCCGATTCAAGTGCCGGCCACTCAATATGAAAGTACGCAAACTGTGGCGGCACGTGACGCTTCACGCCCCCGTCACTGGTGTCAATAATCTTCTTGTGGGTAGACCACTCTTCATCCGCTTGCATGAGCTCCTGCTTAAAGTAAAGCGGGGTGTCAGCAGCGACTTCCTTTGGCACGGGAATGCACTCGAGAAACGTATGTCGCTTGCGGTGCGGTGCGCTGGTTTGCTCGATAAACACGACACCCATATCAAACATTGAGTCGCACATACGTGCCAGTGCAAGCTGGAACTTCTTCACCTCTTCCCACACATCCTCACTCGCCTCGTTCAAGGATGCTGTATGGTCCATAGGGACGATCAGGCAGTGCGCTCGATGAAGCCGTGGCTTCGATGGCATCGCGAGGTAGGTGTGCTCTCCCAACGACAACATCAAGTGCTTTTTGAAGAGTGGGCTTTGCATACACGCCATGCACTTTTGCGTACGATCTTCCCACTTTTTGTTGGCGCTCACAAACTTTTGGCGTTCCCGTTCGGCTGCCGCTCGTTTTGTGAGATGCGCCTCTGGCCGCTGCAGCATAGTCATGTCCACCTGATCTTCTTCATCAAAACCACTTGCAAGGTTTCGGGCGTTCACTTCCGTTCCTCGGTACTTCGTGCCGAGACGCAGAATGTTACGCGCGTGGATGTCGTCCATGCTGCCTTGGTCCACATGCGCACTTGCCATTCGCTCTTGACGCACTAACTCATCGAGTGACATATCGTCAGATCCACGCTTGTCCACAGTTTTTTTGCCCTTTCGTGAGCCGTATCGGAGATCCTCCTTCTCGAGCGGTGGGAGTGCGCTATTGACAGCCTCATAGTGCGGAACGGATTCGACCTGCTTGGCTTCTTCACGTCGTGCCTCCAGCTCATTCAGTTGTTCCTTGAGCCTGTGGAACAACTCCGTGTTGCCCATCATCTGAGCCCGCAAGGCCTTTGCAGCTAGCTTGTTGAGATCAACGTCCTCCGACACAGTGTTGATATCAGTTCTCTTAGCTGACGACAGCTCTTTCTCATGGTGAATGTCCTGTTTAGCCACCTGAGGCTTTGGACCCTCAGCTTCTCCACCGCCCTGGCGACCATAAAGAAAGGCATTCCGTTTCTCGAGTTCCGCGCGCTCTTTTGCCTGCTTTTCCAGATCCTCAAGACTGGGCTCCTTTCGTTGAGTTTTTGCGGGCGTTTGCGTAGGCCGCTCAACAGATGGGATAGATTTCTTTGCTGGAATTGCGGGGGAACGAGATCGACTTCGGGATCGTCGCGGGCGCTTGTGGTCATTAACTCGATGGCGCTCGCGACTTCGACTGCGGCGGTCCGAGCGCCGATCGCGACCACGGTCATCGCGACCACCACTTCGACTTCGGCTGCGACGTCGGCTTCTTTCCCGCGATCGCTCAAACTCTCTGTCTGCGTCCGCTGGTCTAAATTTTGCGCCAGGGCGGTTCTCGAAATCGGGCAGAACCGAGTAATCGATCGGCATTTCTTCATCGCTATCACTGCCTTCTCGACGCCGTTTGGGCCCACCTCGATCATCATCACCACCATGAAGTGAACGTGACACACTGGACTGGATGCGACTGGAGAACTTGGTGAGCAGACTCTTATCGGACGCATCCCGTCCGACCTCAAGCGTTCGACGAGGTCTTCCATCGTGCGTTTCCCGGTCGCGTGATCGTCGCCGCACGTTGTCCCCGAGTCTCTTGTAATGCAGATGAGCTTTTGGATCCGCGGATCCTCGCGCCGCTTCCTTCAATACATCCAACGATGCGAACCGTTCCAACACGATCTCTTCGAGTGGCCGACCCGTCTCGCGGGCCTTGTCCTTGGCGCGCTGTAGCATCTTGGCACGCCAACTCGCACCGCCATCGCCCACCAACGGGCTCTCACCGCCGTCTCCGTCTTTTGTCTCCTCCTCCTCTTCCTTGCTGTCTCCACTCGAGCGGTGGCGATCCGGGTTCTTCGGATCATAGTATCCATACAGCATCCCCGTCACTGGTTCGCGGATACCAGCATCGATCTCCTCCTGGATCTTTTTCGCCTTTGCCTCGTCGCGCAGCTCCTCGTCGGTCTTGGGCAGCTCCACAGGTTCGTTTTCAGTCGGCTCAAAGCCCATGGACATCCAGTCGTCCCGTGCAAGCGTCGATCGCTGAGTCTCCTGTACGGCGGCCACGCCCTTCTGGACGTCGTCTTCACTTCCACTCCCACTACTACTGTCGCTGCTTCCCGTCGCCAACCGACGCGAACTCTTACTCTTCTTACTCTTCTTGCTCTTCTTCTTGTGGCGATGCTTCTTCTCTTTCTTCTCCGCGCGGCGGCGCTTCTCCCGCTTGGACCGAAAACCTTCGTCGTCGTCGTCGCTGTCGCTACTCGCGCTGCTCCTGCTATCTCTGCTGTCGAGCTCGTCCTTCTGGTGACGGTCCTTGCGGGCCATGCGTTTCTCCAACGCCGGATTGATCCAGTCCTACAC